>OVBE01013759.1:0-12490 GCA_900406425.1 Iberis pinnata | reverse complement strand
TAGAGAAGTTGTGAGATTACATGGAATGCCTAGGGTGATAGTTTCAGATAGAGATACGAAATTTCTTAGTCATTTCTGGAAAACTTTGTTGGCTAAGTTAGGAACCAAGGTGACATTTTCTACTACTTGTCATCCTCAAACTGATGGCCAAATNGATGGCCAAACTGAAGTGGTAAATAGATCATTATCTACATTGCTTAGGACATTGGTAAGAAGTAATTTAAAATCTTGGGAGAATGTTTGCCTCATGTTGAGTTTGCTTATAATCATGCACAACATTCTGCCACAATGTTTTCACCATTTGAAATTGTTTATGGATTTAACCCCTTATCTCCTTTGGATTTAATTTCTTTACCTTTATGTGAAAGATGCAGCTTAGATGGAAATAAGAAAGCTAAACAGGTTAAGAAAATACATGAGAAAGCTAAGCAGAACATAAAGCATAAAACCAGATTATATGCTAAGCAAGCTAATAAGGGAAGAAAGGAGATGATCTTTGAGGAAGGAGATCTAGTGTGGGTTCATATAAGGAAAGAAATATTTCCAGCTGAAAGGAAGTCTAAGTTGATGCCTAGAATCGATGGACCATTTCAAGTGACCAGGAGAATCAACAACAATGCCTATCAAATTGATCTCCAAGGGAAGTATAATGTGAGTAATTCATTCAATGTTTCTGATCTTATTCCTTATGTCGCAGATTCGGATTTGAGGTCAAATCCTTTTCAAGTGGGAGAGGATGATGTGACTCCAACCAGCTACTCACAAGGAGACTCAACGGATGAAGAGATAGAGGAGATGCAAGATTTAGAAGAAGCTTTCAAAGTAACAGATGGAGTGATCACTAGAGCTAAGGCTAAAGAGTTAGCTAAAGGAGTCAAGAGTTCACTCAAGAGGATGCAGCTAGGAGACTCAACACCAAGGGACATCTACAACCAACCTTTTGCTTGTTTTCATTTAATTTCCAGCATTTAAAACTGTTATGTTATTTCCAAGAGAAGGTGCATGTACCTTTCTCTTCTTCTATATATTGAGCACGAATCTATCAATAAAAATCAGTCAATTTTCATTCTAAAACCTTATACTATTGACTCAAAACAATTCTAAGTGGTGAGAGCCAAACCACCAGAATTCTCGATTTCTCTTACAAGCGCAGTCTTTTGAGAATCCATTCAACTCTCAAACAAGATCATTATCTCTTGTTTGTTTTATCATCATTCTCATCTCTATTTCTTCCGTATTCCATCCCTATAAAGTTCCGGGAAGTATTCTTCACATAGAGTTGTTATTCCGCACTATAAGCTTCATTCAAAGATAAAGATCCAAGGGGGGATAGAATCAGGATCGTATCAAAAGGGTAGATTTAGGACATCCTACTGGGTAGAATCATGAAACTTATGTTTCATTAGCATTGGGTAGATGAGTTTCTGTTTCTGTATGTGTCTAAGTGTTCTTACCTTTAGCCTTCTGCTAAAGCTCATTCCCTTTTGAGATAACCCTTTTTTCTAAATCATTAACCACTGTATGAAGGGGTCATCTTTACTCCTTAACCTGTCCTTGACCAAATGAGTTTATTGAACGCACATGACTTGATCCATGGTTCCTGATTAATGAATGTTAAAGGGGAAAACGAATTTGAATGCATTGTGGAAGTTGGAATTGGCACTACAAGAAAAGGTCTCATTGATAGCACACGATTAATGCTATAAAAAGCCTTTCATAGCGTTTTCATAAAAGCTATGATTGGACCAGCTATCGTAGGTCGGTCACTTATTATAGCGTTAACGAAAACTGCTATCGTATAATACACTACAATAGCGTTTGAATATATTGCTATGTTATATCTAATTTATTGATAGCGTTTTAATTTGGTTGCTATCAAATGTCATTTTTCCAATAACATTTATATTTTCTGTTGTAATATATCATCGTCAACAATAGTAATGATATTTTATGTTATAATATATCGTTGTCAACAATAGCGTTAATATTATTAGCTATGATATGCCCTCATCTATTATCACAGTATTTTATAAACGCTATAGTATTATATATTTATTATTGTTGTTTTATGCGATAGAATTGTTTTTTATAACACATTTATTATGTTATTATTGTCCATATTGCTATAATAAGCCAATATTTAAGATGGATTTGATGGCATGTTTTATATATTGTCGATACTTTATTTGAATACCTGATTTTAATTATAAAAAAATGAAACTACATTAAAACATATTCCCATATATCATAAAGGCAGAAGCATAATATTCATACAAGTTTTTGACAACTACTATTAAACAAAGACAAACACAATATCCAGACGTTAAGCTTATCACTAAACTATAATCCTTTATAATTAGAAAAACTCTTTGACTTAAAATTTAATCTATAAAACATAGTTTTATGTATCAAATTAATTTATAAATTTCATTTATATATCAATCTTTAATTAGTTTTATTTAAAAACTTAAAGTTTTAGGGTTTAAGATTGATGGTGTTTAGGGTTTAGGGATTTGTAGATAAACATGTTATAAGTTTTAGGATATAAGCTTAATATATCCAATTTAGGATTTAAGATTTGACATTCTTTTCAGTTTTTGTGAAAACTAATTGAAATATTCAGTTTAACGTTTAATTAAGTTTATAGGATCTACGATTTATGTTTTTTAGGATTTAACACTTGGTAGATAAACATGTTATAAGATTTAGGGTTTAAGTTTTATGATATAAGATTTAGGATATAAGTTTAATATATCCAATTTAGGATATAGGGTCTACGATTTATGTTTTTTAGGATTTAGAACTTGGTAGATAAATATGTTATAAGTTTTAGGGTTTAAGTTTTAGGATTTAAGTTTTATGATATAAGCTTTAGGATATGAGCTTAATATATATCCAATTTAGGATATAGGGTCTACGATTTATGTTTTTTAAGATTTAAAACTTGATAGATAAACATGTTATAAGATTTAGGGTATAAGTTTTAGGATTTAAGTTTTATGATATAAGATTTAGGGTATAAGTTTTATGATATAAACTTAATTTATCCAATTTAAGATATAGGGTTTGACATTCTTAGTAATCTTTTTGTGAAATTTAATTGATATATTTAGCTTAGGGTTTAATCTTGACTTTCTGATTTTATTTTGTTAATTGAAAAATAATAAAATATGATTGAAATTGAGCTATAGGGTGATGGTGTAGAAATTTGATCACTTGAAGTAACAAATTAGGGTCTAAAGTTATTTTTCAATTCAGAGTTTAAGGTTTATCCAATTTAGAGTCTAGAAGTATTTTACTTAATTGTTTTACTTTGAAGTAAAATAGAATAGCAAGAATTGACAAATAAGTTTTAGATCGACAAATAAGTTGTAGATAATTTATGCTAATTAAAAAAATTATATATATATATATATATATATATATATATATATATATACCTATATTAGTAGTACATATATAATTGAAAACTTTATAACTTTATTTTGTTAATTGATAAATAATGGTTGACAAAAAAAAATTGATAAATATTGAAACATCTGTGTAACTGATTTTCTTTTTCTTTACATGAGAAGAAGGAACTTCCTCTGCTTCTGCTTTTGAATCAGTCCTATGTTTTCTTTTCTCTAAAGACTCACACTCAGCAGTGAATTGGTTAGATGTAGCGAGACTCGGATCATGTCCATTAACATAGTTTGTACTGGATCCTCATGGATTCGTAGCTTCTCTTTCTTACCCATCTCACTCTTTGAATCTTGTGACGCCTCTTCCATTGTTACTGTGCTGTTTATGTCATGCTCTCGAGTTTCTTTGTTTTACTGTTGTATTACTCTCTTCAACATTTGAAGACTCATCAGGCTCCTCTCCTCCAATATGCAAAGGCTTCTTGTAAGATGCCCTTAGTTATATTCCATTTGTAAATTAAAAACACAACAAAAAAGCGTCGGACTCACATCTTTACCATTTTCAAAATGCAATACCTTAAACATGAGACTATTATAGATCTCAACACCTAATATAACTTCCGGAAATAGTGCATCCACCTGCTCTTGTATATCAGATGGCTTCACAAGCTGTCCAAATAGGAAAAATAATAATAATTAACAAGATGCATAAACAGTTTAAATGATGTTTGGAGTAGCAAAATTCAACACTTAAAAGATTTGCAAGGGGGATTAACTTGCCGTGTAGTTATCTATGTATTTAAGACATTGCATCTGACCAAAACCCTCTGGAAATGCTGCCACATCTTTACCATTTTCACAAGATTTTATGAAAAAAAGTTAAAGACAGTTAAGGGTATATCAGCAAACCAGGCTATGAAATTGTAATCACAAACCTGAAGCAGTGCAGCCTCACAGTTGCTTTATCTTCTTCTTGCTTTTGTTTGAGTTTAGCAAGATGCTCTACTTTAGCAACATAAGTGTCCTTAAAACAAATAGCAGCTATATCAATCATTAATTATGCATAATGCCATCAACTTGACTACTTAAACACTTATTTCCTTGGTGAATCCAGCCAATACCATTATCAAAAACCATGTAAATATGGTATCAAGAGATCCTAAACACCAATTAGTATTGAAAGAAACTATGTTATCACAAACCAATGCTCTTACCATATTACATAAAATCTCCTCATTCATCCCTAGTTTCCTCTTTTTTTTGGGAGTTTCTCAATCTCCCAGCTGATGGAGTTTCACTGCAGGATGAAAATGTGGCATTGTTTGTTATCGTACATGTGCTTTGAGAAACTTCTCTGAGAGATCGATGCCATTTTTATGCTACCAGAAAAGGCTTGTAACAGCTCTTCACATGGCTGTTAAAGGTCAGAGCTCTGAAGTGGTGAAATTGTTGCTTGGTGCGGATCCTGCCATTGTTATGCTACCGGACAAGGCTTGTAACACAGCGTTACATGTTGCCACCAGGAAAGAAAGAGCAGAGGTATGCATTGCCCTTAGGATGTAATAAGTTTTGAGATTTTGTTATTTGGTCTTAACCTTTTGGCATATTCCTACAGATCGTAGAAATATTGTTGTCACTACCTGATACCAACGCCAACGTTTTAACTCGGGAACGCAAGACAACGCTTGATATAGAAGAGGGGCTTCCACTCTCAGAAGAACCATAGAAATTGAGTTAATTTTCTCTCGTGGCTAATGTTTTCAGAAGCTTATCAAGATCTGAAGCTGTAGAAACATCTGAAAGCAAACATGATGACACAAACATTACAAACGGAAAACGCAGGTTTGTTAGTGACAATGATGAATTTAGAGTCTCAATGATGTAATGTGATAACTTGTCTCTTTGGTTAACTATTCAGAGTATCAACGAGAAGACAATCAACAAGAGATAAATCTCAAATAGCTATCAAAGAACTAGTTCAAGAATGTGTTCCAAGATCATCATCAGTTTCTTAAGAGGACAATGAAAGCGAATCGAAGAAGAAGAAGAAGAAACCAATTGCTGATAAAAGCAAATCGAAAAAGAAGAAACCTATTGCTGATGAAAGCGAATCGAAGAAGCAGCCTATTGCTGAAGAAACCGAAGAAGTAACGAGAAGAAAAACTGTTGGCGGTTGAGAACCAATACAATCTTCAGACCTCTCCGACGCGAGTTGACAGACCTTGAACTCAATCATTTTGACATATTCGATTCCTTCATAATCTCCAGTACAATTTTCTCGCTTCTTCATCTCTTTTTCCATTAGGGTTTACAGAGATTCTCTTCTATAGACATCAATTGATTCATAATCGATTGATTCATACTTGAAATCGTCTGAGATAAAAAAACTTAGAGAAGAAATAGAAAAGAGTAAATGAATATACGACGATGAAAATGTATAAAGGAGTAAAAAATAAAGAAATATTAATTTTTAGGAATATATTGGCTAAGTGAAATGAAAATTAGAGGAAACACATAAAATTTTGCTAAGTGTTGGCGGTTTAGTTATTATCTGATAAAATTTGTTAACAGCATTATATTTGTGCTATTAAAAAGATTGGAAAATCTGGTAATGTTTACAATAGCATTCCAGTAATTCGTGCTATCATGGAGTGCTATCAATGAGACTTTTTCTTGTAGTGTGGTATGTGATGAACTGGGATGAGTATGGCTAAGGTTTTTAAGTAGGAATAGCTTAAGACTGCATTCTAGAATTAGTAATCAGGACATTTATATTACCTGTGTTAGCAACATATTTTGGTTATGAGTTCCCACTTTCAAACCTCTCACCCAGACTTATGAATTACTTGCTTGAGGGCAAGCAAGGATTTAGTTTGGGAGAGTTGATGTCTCTGTACTTTCATGGTTTGTAGAAGTCATTTAACATCATTTTTTGGTCTTTATGTGTTCATATGTCGCATTTATCGATGCTATTGGCAAGTTTGTGATTTTTAAGGAGTTTTGCATTAGTATTTGATATACATGCATTTTGGAGATTTTTCAGGACTTTCAGGAGCTTTTAGGATGATTGTTGCGAATTTGGAGAAGTAAAAGAAAATGCATGAAACGGAACCAGCTCAAGCGCAGTTCAAGGTAGGACTCAACCCAACCATCGAGCCAAGCTAACTTTGGCTTGATCCAGCACAAAGGCTCGACTCGATCACGCACATAAGGCACCTCGGCCCTTTGGCTCGAGATCCTTCACCTGACTCGAATTCTCTCCCTCGGCCACCTCGATCTCATCTCCTCCATGGCTTGATCGCTCCTTCGGTCCGGCTCAACCATAAACCAAGTCTGGCTTGATCCCTCGATCGAGCCCTTCTCTCCTTCGGCCTCTTTACCTCGATCCACCATCGAGCCTACCTCACCTCCTCGGCTCGATCACTCCCTAGGCCCGGCTCGATCACGTGATCGAGTCACACCTCCTCTTTGCCTCGACCTAAACTCTAGATTGATCCAGCACCCTTAGCTCGACCACGCATCTTCTTGGCTTGATCCCGCGATCGAGCCAAGCCAACTCTGACTCTATCCGGCGATCGAGCCAAACCGAATCTCTTCTCGACCAAGTTCTTCACCTATCTTGGCCAACTTGATCACTCTCTGCACCATAATCTACATGGCTCGATCACAAACAATTCTCAGCTCGAGCCCAAGCATGCTCCAACCCGACCAACTCGAATCACGATGGACCTAACCCAAGACCCAGTTCAATGATTGTATTTTGTCTTTTATGCGTTTTAGGGTTTTCCTAAACATTATATAAAGCCCTAAAACACCTCCATTTAGGGGCGGTCTTTTCTTTTGCCAATTTTAGGCTTTGTCTTAGGTTTTATGTTTTCTCTCTTTTGTTCTTAGTGTTCTTCATTTCAGACCCAGATTTCTTTTAAGTTTATGCTAATCTTTTGTTTTCTTTACTTACCTGCATAGATTAGGGTTGTGATCTATCTGGTGCATATTAATTTACATTTTTAAGTTTTTAATTTTGTTTTTAGTTTTGATCATTTCCTCTGTTTTGTTACTGTTCCATTGAAGTTCTTATTTTCTGGGTTGATGTTCTTGATGTTTTAGATCTTCATCTTCTGCATCTTTGTTCGTTTTGTCTTCTTCTTTCGTTTTAGGGTTTTATAAAGTTTGTTCTTAGTTGTTGACCTTATATCTAAAATGTTTTTCTTTGTAGCTATGTTTCATGTTCTTCTGATTTTTCATCCCATATGCTTTGTGAGTAGTGACCTAGGTTCCTTGAGGATGATATATGATAGTGTTTTTTCCTTGTTCCTCCTAGGTGTCTAAGATTTATGGTTTAATAAATCCCTTCCGTTTTATTGTGATTAATGCTCATTTCGACCTGACTCGTTGAGATCCGATCTTGGGCACTTCAACACCCGAAAAATGATTCATTGAAGTTACCTGATCTAGGTGATTTCAGAGATTTGCATCCCCTCCTAAGAAATTAGATGCTTAGGATTTGCATCCCAGCCTAAGGAATTAGGTGTTTGGGAGGCTTATTGTCTTAGGTAGATGATTCGTAATGCCAATTAGGTATACTTCCGCTAACAAAAGTTATGCCTGGATGTTGTCTAGTTTGATTTCATTTTCCAAGGAATTGGATTTGATTTGTTATGACTCTATCGTCTAGGGATTAGCTCATTTTTTGAGGTATGTTAGTCACTTAGGGAGTTTGAGGAAGAACACTACCCAATTACCCCATCCTTAGGGACCCTTTATTTGATTGCATCCTTTTTACGCTTTTACTTCCTCTGTTTTACTTTACTTACCATTCACCCTTTTTACTTATGCATGTTTCCTTTTGTTTATGTTTTTAGTTTCAGCATGTTTCAGTTGACTTAGGACTTGTTAGAAACCCCCATTTTTATTGTTAGATTGACTTAAAAGAACCATTGCAATCTTGATTGTTAGCATCACACCCGATTATATTGACACCTTATCTATGCTACAATGACGTGATAACGTTATGGATAAGGAATTGTTAGACATAAAAATATTGTTATCACCTTTGCAATTTCAGAGACTGTTCCATTTCGGTGCTGATCCAATGATACTGAAATTGCAATATGAGAATTTGAGAAACTTTTGTTTCAAATGTGGTTCTCTTACCCACGAACAATTGGATTGCACAAGAGACGATGATGCACTGCCTAATTATATGTCTTATGATGGTGATAATGATTCTGATACTGAAGTGGATCCATAGGAAGAGTAAGCGTTGACTCCAGTACATGATTCTCCACTGCCACCATCTCTACCTTCGGTAAGTTTGCATACCAGCCCGTCACACAACAAGAAGCGGCGCATGGAATCACCACCTCCACCAGCCTCTACAACTCCACCTATGACTGCCAAACCAACCTCTACCACCGCCAGCTCAAGTGGTGGGAAAACGATTTTCAGGCAGATGTTTGAAGATGAAGAGCGTCATGAGACTTTTTTCAAGCGAAAGAGGCGACACTCATGAGATGAGGTATTGGGCCTCTCAATCAATGGAAGCTGGCCCATCTTTCACAATGAACGCAAATGAATAGAATTTAACAACTCAAAGGGCGCGGTGGACCCAAATCCACTGGAAGCGCCATGAATATAACCTTTTGGAAATGCCATGGTTTAAAGGAGTCTACGGTATTTTGACACCTAAAAGGGCTAATTCCGCGATATGGATCAGATATCCTTTTTCTCATTGAGACGAAGAATCCTGATGATATAATTCGTGATTTAGCTTCTAGATTAAAGTTTGATTCGGTTAAATGTGTAAAACCGATGGGGTTGGGAGGGGGTTTAGCTTCGCTTTAGGATAGTAATGTAAGGGTTTCTATAATTTCTATAGATAATCAAATGATCAATTGTAAAATATCTAATGAAGAAGGTTCTTTCTAATATTCTTGTGTTTATGGTCATCCGGTTCGACATATGAGACATATTTTATGGGATATATTACAATGGATAACCTTAAACCGTGATGGTCCATGGTTACTTAATGGTGATTTTAATGAAATTTTGCATCCCCATGAGATTCAGGGTGCCGAACAAGAGATCCAAGGAGTTTGATAGATTTTTTAGAATATGGTTTGGATTTGTGGGATCCATGATATACCGTATTACGGTAATAATATGACATGGGTTAGGAAACGCTGTTCATATACCGTTGAAAGTTGGCTTGATCAGGCTATGTGTAATAAAGAATGGTTAGCTATGTTTTCGCCATCTACTACCACTTATCTGGATATGGTCGAATCTGACAATCGGCCGGCAATTATTCGTATTCGGAAACATGTTGAATCAGGACGGAAACCTTTTCGATATGATAATCTATTTGAACATGAAGATGGATTCATAGATATAGTCAATCTCGGATGGAATCTTTATACATCTCGTCCGATTGTCTCTGTCATGGAACGGGTGGCAAACAGTCAAAAAGCAATTTCACATTGGCGTTCAAATAACAACCATAATTCGCAACGACAAATACTTTCACTTCGCCAAGACATTGATAATACTTTAACTGATATGTTACATGAGGGTTGGAACCACATAAATTTTTGTCTCATTCTGAAAAATGCGACACCCCTAACAGTGAATGATTTTCGCCCAATAAGTTTATGAAATATGTAATATAAGATCATTTCCAAGATTTTGGTTAATCGACTTGAAAAACACTTGCCAACCTTGGTTTCTAAATCCCAGAAATATTTTATTCCTCGGCGTTCAATCACGGATAATGTTGATAGCTCATGAAACGTTTCATTTATTAAGGGCGACTACATCAATATCTACAAACTATATGGCTGTTAAAACAAATATCAGTAAATCATATGATTGTTTAGAATGTCATTTCTTGCGAGATGTACTGCTTAAAAAGGGTTTTTCCACAAAATGGGTTCGTTGGATATTTCAGTGTGTGACATCAGTTTCTTATTCAGTATTGATTAATGGTAGTCCATTTGGTCGTTTTCACCCTCAACGAAGTTTACGGCAAGGTGACCCTCTGTCTACATACCTGTTTATACTGCGTGCGGATGCCCTGAGCTCACTACTCAGTTTTGCAACTCAAAAAGGTGATTTACAAGGGATTAAAATATGCCGCCAAGAACCAATTTTCAGTCATTTTGTTTTTGCTGATGATTCTCTCTTCTTTGTTAAAACTGATCACGCAAATAGTCAAAAATTGCATGCCATCTTTAATGAGTATGCTTTTGCGTCAGGCCGGTTGAGTAACTATGACAAATCCACCATTACTTTTGGATCCAAAGTATTTAACCACACACGAGATAATATCAAAGCGATCTTAGGTATCAATCAGATTGGGGGTGGCGGTAAATATTTAGGGTTACCAAAATTTTTGGCAGAAAACTTCATGAATTATTCTCTTACATTATTGACAATGTGAAAAAAGGATCTCTGGTTGGCAATGTCTTTATTTATCACCGGCTGGACATGAAATACTTCTTGAAAGTGTGGCGATGGCGATGCCGGTTTATTCTATGAATTGTTTCTGGTTACCGAGTATACTGACAAAAGATATGGATAGTATGATGTCAAATTTTTGGTGTGATAGAACGTCAACGCAACGTAAAATGTCTTGGATGTCATGGCAAAAACTTAAATTCCCAAAGGGATTGGATGGATTGAATTTTAGAGCTTTAACTCACTTTAACGAAGCTTTATAAGCCAGCCAAGCATGGAAAATTTTAACTCGTCCTTCTCCCCCGCTAGCGCAAATCCTACGCTCTTATTAGTATAAAGATGGGAGTTTACTAAATGGTCGACCAACTGCTAGATCTTCTTTTGGTTGGCAATCACTTTGTTTTGGGAAAGAGCTTCTTAAAAAGGGTTACGCGCAGATCTAGGTGATGGACAATCAATTCAAATTGGTTATGAACCTTGGTTACCTACTACTCCTCCAAGACCAGCTATAACCATATCTTTAGCTTCTCGAGCATTACCAGTCACGTGCTTAATTGATTCAACTAGTAAAATGTGGAACGAGGAAGCCTTGAGACAACATATCCATGAGCATGATCATGACCTGATACGACAGATTTATATACCACAAGTTCCTATGCCAGATCTATATATGTGGCATTATACCAATCATGGTTCATTCATAGTGCGTTCAGCTTATCGACTAGTTGTGGAAAATGCGGCGATTGATGTCCATGCAACTCCTCCTTTATTTCACAATACAAATTTAGCAACTCAATTATGTCGCTTACCGATAGCGCCCAAATTGAAACATTTTCTTTGGCTTATGTGCTCCAATACTTTGCCAAAATATTCGACATTGTCATCCCGACATATTTCAGATCAAACGCGATGTCCACGGTGCTGTAATCAAGAGGAAACGCGAGATCATCTATTTTTCAGATGTGAATTTGCAATTGGGGTTTAGAGATATATTGGTATAGTGATGCTTGACCTGTTTGACCATTGATGACTCTGAATTTTCACGGTTTTTACTTATCGATTAGCATCGATTCTGAGGTCTAANGTATTTTTGGGAAGGATTTGAGAAATTTCGGAAAAACAGCACTTGACGTTGGAATGGACTTGGCACACAGCACTCAACTGTGGAATGGACTGAACTTACCTCCAAGCAGCTGCGGGGTCAATCGCGNAGGATCGATCCCAGGCAACCCTGCAGCGAAACGAGATCGATCCCACTCAGCAGTCTCGGGATCGATCTCAACTCAGTGCAAATCGATCTCAACTCACCCGAGATCGATCCTGCAACGAAATTGGATCGATTTCAACTCAGTGCAGATCGATCTCAACTCACTCGAGATCGATCCTGCAACGAACCCAGATCGATCTCAGGCAGCTCTACAACGAAACATTTCGANGATTCCGCAGTCATGTTTCCAACGTTTCTGGTGAAGTCTCAAACAAAGCCAAGGAAGTGCGCAAAGAAAAAGCAAGACTAAGAAGACGGCTCATGAGATCGATCTCACTTGTGTCGGGATTGATCTCAGTATTCAACATCGGGATCGATCCCAACCTTAGCATAAGTTTGGACGCAACGAAGCTGGATCGATCCC
>OVBE01013757.1:0-12491 GCA_900406425.1 Iberis pinnata | reverse complement strand
TGACCAATATATATATATATATATATATATATACATATATATGGAAATAGAAACATTTTCAGTGAAAAAAATCCATTATAATAATCATTAGTTTTTTTTTCCACAAATCAATTATATTATATGTAAAGAAAGTTTGGAAATTACATAAACACTATTCCAATACAACCATTGACACAAATATAGAAAACTAAAACAATTTCGATGGAAGAGTGAAGATTAACCAAAATTTCATTTCGGAAGTTTTATAGGCTAACAGATGAAATCTGTTATGTCCCTCTTCCACATACTTATTATAGGCCAACATCTTATAGATGAAACTCCAAAATGCATATCGCATTAATTTGATTAATAAAAAGTAACAAAATGGTATTGGAAATGATGTTGACGTTGATGGTCTTCTGCAACTCTTGTTTCCCTTTCCCTTGAATATGACAATGATATTCATAGCTTCTAACTTCATCGCATTCCTAAAGCAAGACTCATGAAACAACAATAACCAAAATCTTCCAATCTCATGTCCTGAGTTTTGAACATCAGTATAATTATTGCACCACACAAGTTTGATAAAGTCTAGTTTTCTTTGTCGTTCTTCCTCTGAAAATTGATTAAACGAATTAAGTACATATGTCGTTGTATTACATATTGTAGGCGTATCCAGTGAAAATAGATCCATTCGAACAGTGATGAAACTGTTTCGAAAATAAAACATGATAAGACCCAAAATACCAGGCGATGTTTCTGAGAGAAAATTTCCGGTATTATATGTCACCCAAATCATATGTGAAATCATCATGAGTTGAAGAACCATAATCATAAGTGTGACAAGGAATCGAAGTGTCGATATTTTTTCTTCACACCATGGTGGTTTTGGTTTCCAAATTTTCAATTCGAAACATGAAAAACCTCTTATAATATATAATTAGAGGAAAGATATCGCCAACCACCGAGTGTGACGGACAAAATCCGACATGAAATTCTCTTGCCGAAACCGAAGACTTCTGAAAGGGGAAGAAGAAAACGATTGAAAACATAAAATCAATCGACATCAAGGAATTAGAATAGATTGTGTGATTATTAGAATTGATGTGTATTGTAAAACACTTTCTCATTAACTTGTAAATGAAGTGATTACAGAGTTTATATAAATAGAGCAGAAAACATAGTAGCTATTAACTAACTCTTAACTAACCAAACTAACTTAACAAAATCGATCCAACTGCCTAACAAACTATTAATTCATTGTGTTTACACTCTAATAGCCCCCCTAAAGCTGGAGTGTAAAGACTTGAAACTCCAAGCTTGGACAATAAGTGTTTGAATTGAGCCGGATATAGTGGTTGGGTTAGAATGTCTGCAACTTGGCAATCTGTCCTCACATGCAACAGTTTCAAAACTCCAAGATCCACCTTCTCTCGAACTGAATAACAATTCATCTCGATGTGTTTAGTACGTTCATGAAACACTAGATTGTTTCCAATGTGAATAGTCGCTATATTATCACAATATAAGACTGTTGGAGTCTTGACTGGGAGGTGCAACTCATGGATCAAATTTCGTACCCAAATGATTTCTTTAATAGCTAAAGACATGTTGCGATATTCTGCCTCATCAGAAGAGTGTGAGACCATCTTTTGCCTCTTTGATTTCCAAGATATCAAAGAATCAAAAAGAAACATGCAATAACCAGAAATTGATCTTCTTGTGTCTAAGCAAGCCCCCCAATTAGCATCAGCAAATGCAGATAAATCCAAATTTGGATCAGAGGAATAATAAAGACCATGGCCAGCAGTACCCTTAATGTATTGAAGCAGTTTCTGTACAGCTTTGTAGTGAGGAATGCTTGGAGCAGAAGTGAATTTAGCTAACTTCTGGACTGCAAAACAGATATCAGGCCTTGTTATGGTCAAATATATCAGTTTGCCAATAAGCCTTCTATAATTCTCTTGATCTGCATACAAGTCTCCTTCATCTTTGGATATCTTCTGGTTTGGTTCCATTGGAATAGATGAAGGCTTACAGCCAAGCATACCTGCAGAATCCAACAACTAAAGAGCATACTTTCTCTGGAAAATAGACAAGCCTGCAAATGATCTTGCTATTTTAAGACCAAGAAAGTATTTTAGTGGACCTAAGTCTCTCAACTTAAAATGATTCTTGAGCTAAGCTTTCAATTGTGCAGTAGCATCATCATTATTGCTGGCTATGACAATGTCATCAACATAGACCAGAACAATTAAAATTGTTGAATCCCTGACTTTGGTGAAAATTGTATGATCTGATTCCTTCTTAATGAATCCTAAAGCACAAAGAGATTCTGAAAACTTCATGTACCATTGTCTTGAGGCTTGTTTAAGGCCATAAAGAGATTTCTGTAACTTGCAAACTTAATTAGGTGGAAGACTGCCAGTTTTGGATTTATAACCAGGTGGAACTTTCATATAAATGTCTTTATTAAGATCACCATTCAGAAAAGCATTTGAAATATCCAACTGTGATAAGCTCCATCCCAATTTAACAGCAACTCCAAGTAACATCTTGACTGAAGTTAGTTTAGCAAAATGTGAGTATGTGTCTACATAATCCAGACCTTCCTTTTGGGTATAACCTTTAGCAATCAACCGTGCTTTATATCTCTCCAAAGAGCCATCCAAATTGTACTTGATTTTATAAACCCATTTACAACCAATGGCATGTTGATTGTCAGGTAAAGAACATATTGTCCATGTGGCATTGCTTTCTAATGCCTGAATTTCATGATCCATAGCTTCAATCCATGTTGTATGTTTCCTTGCCTCAATATAAGTGGTTGGTTTAATCTCTTTACTGATAGCCATGATGTATTGATGATATGGAACTAATAATTTGGCATATGAGATGATGTGAGAGATAGAATATAGAGCCTTAGTCTCCAAATTATAACAGTGATAGTTTTGAAGATAACTAGGCTTTTTATGCAGCCGCATAATTGTAACATCAGGTGTGGATTCAGACTTTTCAATTGTGACTGGAGCTGCAGCTTGTTGTTCTTGGTTGTTAATAAGCTGAGTAGTCAAAGAGAATACAGTCTCAAATTGAGGATTAACAGAGTCATTAGCAAAAGGAAACAAGGTCTCATGGAAGACAACATTTATGGAGATGATAATGTTGTGAGATTCAAAATCCAATAGCTTATAACCCTTGTATCCAATTGGATAGCCAATGAAAACATAAGCTCTTGCTCGTTGTGCAAACTTATGTCTCTGTTGAGGTGATGTTGAAGCATATGCTAAACAGCCAAATACTTTCAAAGACTAATAATCAGGTGGTTTCAGCATCAAGAGTTCAAATGGGGATTTATTTTGCAAAATCTGAGCAGGTAATTTGTTGATCAAGAAAGCTGCTGTCAAGATACATTCACTCCAGAATTTGAGAAGTAAATGGGATTGAAAGAGAAGAGCACGAGCAACGTTAAGGAGATGTTGATGCTTTCTTTCAACCATTGAGTTCTGTTGAGGTGTTTTTGGACCTGAATGGTAAGCAACAGTCCCTTTACTTCTGTAAAATTTTGTAAACTTTAGCTCAGGTGCATTGTTTGATCTTACACCCTTGATTGTGCAATGAAATTGTGTTCCAACCATTGAGAAGAAAGCTGGAATGATTTTGATGGCATCTGATTTAGTTTGAAGGAGATAAACCCAATTTGCTCTAGTATAATCATCCACTATTGTCAAGAAGTATCTATATCCATCATGTGAAACTTCTTGAAAAGGACCCCATGTATCAATATGTATTAGATCAAAAGATGTTATTGATTTATTGTTGGGAGATACAAAGGGTAAATGCTTTTGCTTTGCTAAGTGACAAGTATTACAATGATCTTGACTAAGAGATTGAACTTGTCTAGGAGAAATTGAAAGAACATCTGAAAGAAACTACAATTTCTGAAAAGCAGGATGGCCAAGACGTTTGTGCCAAGTTTGAGAATCAACTTATGCTTAAGGAATTAATGGTTGTTGAGCTGGATAAGTATATTGAGGTACTGATTCCATGAAGTACAGATTAGAGACCAGATTACCCTTCCCAATCGTCAATTCCCTTGTAAGATCCTGAATTTTACAGCCAAAAGAGTCAAACCAAACTCCATAATTCATCTGTTTGATTATTGCACTAATACTGAGAAAATGGAACTTGAATTGAGGTATGAATAATACTTCATGAAGAATGATGTTTTCAGTAACTTTGATAGTTCCAATACCCTGAATCTTGACAGCAATACCATTAGGCAGATTCACATTAGTATCATGAATATGTGAAAAACTCTGAAACAGACTCTTATCATAAGAGACATGATGAAAAGCTCCTGAATCTATGACCCATTTATCCATATTCACTATATTATCCGATAAAGAATGAAAATAGTGATTGTTATCTGTTGAAATTGTACAAAAGATATGAGGATAGAGGTTACCAGACAATGGACATATGACTGGTGTTGTATTCTCTATTCCTGATTTAGTGATTGATGAGTCTATGATTTGAGAATGATGAGGTTGAAGCTTTGAACTTAAGAAAGCAACCAGGTTCTGAATCTGATCATAAGAAAGATTTTCACTTATGTCATGAGGAGATGAGGAATCTGCAATTGCCAGATTGGTGTTATACTGTGAAGCTTGCAGTCTTTGATTCTTTGGTTTCCAAGCAGGTGGATAACCATGAATTTTATATCACTTATCAATCAAATGTCCCTGAAGTACACAATGAGTACATAATGATCTAGGCTTCTGAAATATTCCATTAGGTTTTGTGAATTTTGTCTTGATTTGAAAGGCATAGGGATTAGGATTGGATATGATCCTTTGTCTCTGAGATTCATCAGACTCTAACATGTTGTACATATCAGATAAAGAAGGTCTTGGCTTCATATTCAATATCTGACCTCTAACATTGGAGAAATTATCATTGAGTCCCATTAAAAACTGTATGATACGAGTGGTTTCTAAATCATCAAGAAGACGCATTACTTGAGAACATATGCGGCCTCCACTTTCCATGAGATCCTTGGTGCAGGATAATTGTTCCCCAAGAGTAACCTTCTTGGTATAATAGTTTGATAAATACATTGCTCCTTGACGAAGTGATGAGATTTCTTGATCAAGATTGTAAATATGTGGTAGAATGCTTTTATGAAATCGCTTATGTAGATCATCTCAAATTCCTGCAGCATCTGAGATATAGAGGATGCTGGCATATATTTGTTTTGAAACTACATTAAGAATCCAAGCTTTTACCATATTGTTACATCGGATCCAGATTTTGGATAAAGGATCATCATTTGGAGGACGAGGAAGAGATCCATCAACAAAATTGATTTTGTTCTTTGCTTCTAAACTGATTCGCATAGTGACTATCCATGAATTGTAATTGTCACCAGTACGAGTTTCAGAAACAATTGACATACCAGGATGATCTCCAGAGTGAAGATAGAACGGATTATGATGATTATCAATCGAAGTAGAACCTGTAATCTGAAAATCTGGTGGAATCTTTGTTTCATTTGATTTTGAATTGATCTTGGCTCCGGAATGTTGATTATCATCTTCTGATTCTGAAGTGGTGCGATTCATAAGCTTGGATCCTTTCTTCGGCATGATTTGAGCTAAGAAAGATGATCACTACAAGTTGAAATGGAATTTATGCAAGAAGAACATAGATGAGTGCGACGAGAAAGATTGATGAGAAAATTGTTATACATTTGATACCATATTAGAATTGGTGTATTGTAAAACACTTTCTCATTAACTTGTAAATGAAGTGATTACAGAGTTTATATAAACAGAGCAGAAAACAGAGTAGCTATTAACTAACTCTTAACTAACCAAACTAACTTAACCAAATCGATCCAACTGCCTAACAAATTGTTAATTTATTGTGTATACACTCTAATAAAGATGAATAAAACAAAGAAGGAAGAAGACCGGCGGCCGTAGCCGCCAGTAACGTTAGATTTATCGGTAAAAAGCTAAGAAGATGATGTTCGTGACTCTAGAGAGAAAAACGGTTAAAGTCGTAAATCATTATAATCATTATTTGTTTTCACATTTTAGTTTTAAATAATTACTCTTAAACGGTGTGTATATACATTNTTTTTTTTTTTTTTTTTTTTTTTTTTTTTTTGGAGAAGTTAAAACTTAAAAAGAGAAAAAATAAGAGACAGAATCGAAATGGAGTACGAAGTGAAAAGATTCTCTACGGTTCTAAAATAACAAGAAGATATCGACAATAAGAAAAAGGATACGTTTGTTTTATGTCATATTCACATAAATCTGACATTTCGTTACTATCTATAATCTGTGATGCTTTTGTATCTTTCACTGAAACCAATTTCACATTGTCGTATCACGTAATTCCAGATTTCAAACACTAGTACGTGCGAATTTATTATGCCTAGTGGAACTATACTTGTAACGAAGACAAACCTTTATTTATGACGACATTGTATAATGTCTACTAGTATTATAGTAATACAAAAGCCAAATTCTTATAAAACAATTGGTTTCTTATACTAATTAAATCACATAGAACATAACCAGTCAAGAGATAATTAACAATTGTTCCAAGCTTGTTGCTACAATTAGATTAACTTCGTGATTGATTTTGTTAATAATCCCACTTGCTAAGCCAAGTTAATTACTCTGGTTTTAAGTTTTAACTCATATTCTTCATTTTTTCCACTTTTGTCTATAATTGGAAAATATGTTCAACATTTCACTAATAAATACCAAGTCAATAATAAAAGAATCTGTTTGTTATTGGTCTGATTGTTTCGTTTAACACCAAAAAGAGGCAAAGATGAAACTAACTTTCTTTCTTGATGTTAATGTTAAGATGACGTTTGATTGTGACACAAGTGATGACGTCAAGTAAATATACACTCCCATGAATTGTAAATTACGGTCTAGAACTAAATGGACTACTAATTTAAATTTTCATAAGACTATGTAAAATACATACACAAATTCAATATCCTCTTTATTTATTTTGAACATTCCACATCATTATCTCTCTCATCTGTCTATTTATTTAACATTTTTTCAAAACTTATACTTTACAATGCTTTTGTTTAATAAAATTCAACCCCTTATCCCACCACTTTTATTTTATATTTTTTACATTTATAATTTTATAATTAAATAAAAAAATTTGTTAATAAAAAATCTGCAATGTTAATAAGCGAGGAAAATTTGTTGTAACATAGAAAAATTTGCGGTAACGTAGACGTGACGTAAAAATCTATGATCAAATAGCCGAGGACATGAAGAAATTTGGTTGAAAACCATAGTTTGGAAGTTGATTAGAAGATGGATTTTGAGATTGATAAGTATTGAGATTTGGATAGTTAAAAAGGTAATTAGTAGAATTTTGAGTGTTAAAAGGGTTATTGTTGGGATCCATTGATGATTTTTTTTCTGTGTCCAAATTAAATGAAACGAGTTTCTATTTATAGAGTAAAACATTTTATGAATTTTAATATAAAATTTATAAACATAAAAAAAATTATTTATTATAAAATAATTGAGCTCAAATAATTTGGGTGAAAAAAAAATTCAAAAATCTCAACAACCAATGGAAATACAACACTTAACCTTATATGTATATATATTAACCTTTAATTTTACGAACCAATCCCATGATGACATGTCATCATGGGACCCAAAATTTTTATTCAACAACCGTTGAATCGATTCAACACAACTTTTGCCAACTCATTTTTTCCATTTTCCATTACCCCATTGCACATGTTAAACCATTCAACAGGTGCATTGTAAACGGTCTAAATTTTTTTGTTTATCATATTAATTTGTGGGTCACAATAGAATAGTCCAATAATCGAAACTTCATAAATATTTGTTATATAAGTGGCCAAATTTAAACCATAATTTGGTAACAATAAAATAACGATAATACATGTAAGTAAAAGCAGAGAGATGAAGTTTAGGAAACAAATTCTTATTGATTCATTCTTGCTTGCAAACTCTATTACAAATGTTTGAATATATAGAGATTTGTTTTCTTCATTGTTGTTGCCCTAATCCAGCTGTCGATTCTCTATTGCTCCATTAATGATTGAAATTTGTTGTAGACTGGTATTGCACAACTGTTGAAATCGTACTCTGCTTTTGCTTTTGCATGTTTGTTAATAACGTTTTCTCTATTTGTCTTGTTGCAAGTTGAAGGAGAAGTCTCTTATGCGCTGCATTTCACTTCAGATGCTTTAGGCTTCATCTTGGGCTTCACATCTTCTTTTTCTTTGGGCTTCTGATTTAGGCCCAGAAGAAGTGAAGCTTCGTTCTGAAGTGGAGACTTTCCACTGTCACTATTACTACCCTTCAAACTCGGTGTCGGATCAGCCGGAGGATTGTCCATGCCGAGTTTGTACCGGAGAGAGGAGAACGGAGTATAGGCCAGGGATTTCGTAAAGATGTTGGCTAGCTGGAATTGATTGGGAATATGATTAACAATTAGAGATCCCAAAGTTACCCTTTCTTGGACATAATGGAAATCGGTATCGAAGTGTTTACTCCGACTGTGAAGAGTTGGGTTTGCCGTTAAGTAAACGGATGATTGGTTGTCGCAATAGAGTTCCGGTATCTTCACCTGAGGTATGCCAAGCTCTTTCATCAAGAAATTGAGCCATGTAATTTCAGATGTTGTCTCTGATAATGTTATGTATTCAGCTTCAGTTGAGCTCTTCGAGACTGTTGAATGCTTTCGTGAGGACCAGGAGATGATATTGCTTCCCAAAAAGGTACAAAACCCTCATGTTGATCTTCTTGTAACTTTGCATCCAGCCTAGTCAGAGTCACTGTAGGCTCTTAGTGTGAAATCAGTTTGTCTGTTGAATGAGATTCCCATTCATACTGTTCCTTTTAAGTGTCGAAGTATTCTTTTGAGTAGTTTGAAGTCTGCCATTGATGGTTTGTGCATTTTCTGGCAAACAAAGTTAACAGCAAATTGATATATGGTCGTGTCAATGTCAGGTATTGAAGCTTACCAGCAAGACAACGAAAGTATGTTGGATTTAGAAAGTCTTCAGAGGTGTCTAGTGCTTGATCAAGTTGTAGTGGCAAGGGAGTAGCACTTGGAGCACATTCATTCATACCAGCAAGAACAAGTAAGTCTTCCACATACTTTTGTTGTGAAAGAAATAAACCTGCCTTGTGATATTGAGCTTGAATACCCAGAAAATAGTGTAGTGGCCCTAGATCTTTGATTCTGAATTCCTTCTGCATCTGATTGAGCATGTTAGCTATAAGTGCATTGTTGTTCCCAGTTAGAACCATATCATCTACGTATAAGAGTAGCATGATAACATATGTGTCCTTTAAGTAGATAAATAAAAAAGGATCTCTCTTACTGCAGATGAAACCATACTCAAGTACATAGGTGCTAAATCTGTCAAACCATGCTCTAGGTGATTGCTTTAGGCCATACAAAGACTTGTGTAATTGGCATACATGTGTTGGTTTTGATTTATCAATTAAATCATAGGGTTGTTTCATGTAAACAGTTTCTGTTAAATTCCCATGCAAAAATGCATTTTTAACATCTAATTGTTTAACTTCCCTATCCATAACAGTTGCAGTGTGTAGAACTAGTCTAACTGTAACTATTCTTACAACTGGACTATAGGTTTCTAGATAATCAATTCCTTCTTCCTGGTTGTAACCCTTTGCAACTATCCTAGCTTTAAGCTTATCAAGAGTGCCATCAGCTTTAAGTTTGGTTCTAAAGACCCACTTGCATCCTAACACATGCATTTTGGGATCAAATGGCACTAGAGACCAAGTGTTTGTGTCTCTGCAAGTTGCAAGTTCCTCTTGCATTGCCTGTTTCCAGCCTTGATCCTTCAAGGCTGTTGTAACTGTTCTAGGTTCAGGGTAGGATATCTTCTGAGTTAGCAGAAGATACTTAGGATTAAGTTTCTTAATTCCTGACTTTAACCTTGTTACCATTTGGTGTGTTGAAGATGGAGCTGTGTCTGCTGTTGTTTCTGTGGTTGTTGCTGTCTGAGATGAATCTGTAGGCTGTTGGAAATCAGATGTGACTGCCCTAGTAGAAGAAGGAGGAGTGATGTTGCCTATAGAAACAGATTCAGTGTCTTCCGTACACCCAGTACACTCCCTTTCAGCTCTTATAGTCATATCAGGATTAGCACTTGAAGAGGGGTTGGCTGGTGAGGAGGAAGGTTGTTGATGATGTGGAATGTCTGGTGGTAACGTTTCCAGAGGAATAGGTTGGAACATAGTTGTAGTTTGGAGTGGTATTGCAAGCTGAGATGTAGTTGTAGTAGTAGGGGGAGAATCTACTGTAGTTTGAGGTGGTTGAAAACATTGCTGCCAAGCTTGAAGTAAAGTGTCTGTATTGGATGGTGAGATAAGTATTTACCTGAAAAGGGAAAAGATTTTTCATCAAACAGAACATGTCTACTGATGTATACTCTGCATGTAGGAGGGTAGAGATTTATGTAACCCTAATACTTCTCGTTGTAGCCAAGGAAGACACATGTGAGGGACCTTGGCTCAAACTTGTGTGAAGCATAGTCTCGTAATGTAGGGAAACATGCACAACCAAAGGATCTTAAAGCAGAGTAGTCTGGACTTTTGTCAAATAGCTTCTGATATGGACTCATTCTGTCATCAAGAGTTGATGTAGGCAATAGATTTATCAGAAAGTTTGCAGTAAAGAAAGCCTCTACCCAGTATTTCTGAGGCATGGTACTGTCAAACATCATTGAGAGGCCAAGCTCAGTGATATGCATGTGTTTCCTTTCAGAGAGTCCATTCTGTTGTGGTGTGTAAGGGCATGAAATTTGCTGCTTGATGCCACTAAGTGATAGGTGTGTTAGGAACTTAGTGCTGGTGAATTCTCCACCACCATCACATTGGAATGTTTGGATTTTAGTGTTTAATTGATTCTCTACAAATTTCTGAAAAATGCAGAATGTAGGAAAGAAATCTGTCTTGGATTTTAGGGGATAGAACCAACAAAACCGTGACCATTGATCTATAAACACTACATAGTACTTAAATCTTTGCATAGAAATAACAGGAGATGGCCCCCAGAGATCACAATGAACCTTCTATAGGGGTTTTAAAGCAGAAAAACTAGAAGAAAAGAAAGGTATCATGCTGCTCTTTCCCATTTTGCAAGCTTCACACATAGATGAAAGACTGCCTTTTGAGACTGAGATGCCAGTTGCTGGAGAACTAACTCTAGTGGATGTCCCAACCTCCTGTGCCAAGTATCCTGACTTGTGGTAATCTGTCTGGAAGAGAAGTGAGCCTGAGGTTGATCATCCTTGAGCATATATAAGCCTTCAAGGCTTTTTCCCAGACTTAGAACTCTCTGTGATTCCTTGTCCTTTATCAACACACCATCACAATCAAACTCAAGAGCATATGGATACTCTTTGGTAACTTTTGATATTGAAATCAAAGACTTAGCAATATCAGGACAAACCAGAACATCATTTAAGTGAAGCTTACATGAGGATGAGGGAAACATAGTAGAGCCAGTGTGGGTGATAGGTAAGAACTCCTCATTTCCAACCATTACTGCATCATTACCATGGTATGGTCGAGTGTGCTGGAGATTATGTGGAGAGTTGGTGACATGGGCTGTTGCACCTGTGTCTAGAAACCACTCTGTTCCTGAGTGATCGATGACATATGTTATCCTTAATGCTGCAAGTGCTGCTGGAGTTTCTTCAAACTGATAAGAGTAGTCAAATATATGCCAGCACTTAAGTGTTGAATGTCCTGGTTTACCACAGATCTGACACTGTGGTCTAGTATCCTCACCATAGGAACTAGAAGATCCAGTTGAGGATGAGGAAGAAGAGGAGATTTGCTGTGGGAATCCTATTCTTCTTGTAGAGAAACTTCGTCCTCTGAAGTTATGTCTACCATAACATCGTCCTCTGGTTCCATAAAAGGAAGGCTGGTTGGTGGATATGACAATGTTGAAGGCCAGATGAGGTGAGACTGACTCTTGAGTATAAGCTTGGATTCTATTGTCATAGTTGGTGAGTCGTGGGATGACTTCTGATAGTAAGATTGTTCTCAGAATCAAAACCATGTCAATTCCTATTATACTATCATTGTCGAAGTAGTGATAATAGGTGTCAATCCAATCGGGTGATGTTATTAACCACTCTAGACTAAGATGGATGCTACTAATTCAAGCCAAGTATAAATAGATGGTTTTTTCTAAGAATCCTAAGAAAATGAACAAAACATGCTGANGCAGTGAGTGAAATGAAAACAGAAAACAAAATGAACACGAAAGCAATCAAAGACGAAACGGCTCCTGAGGACAAAGGTTATCGAAATGGTGATCGATTCTTACTCTCCTAAATACCTAATGTACCTCAATCAATGAGCTATTCCCTAGAAGATAGGTCAACTAACAATCAATTCCAATGTCTTGGCAATCAATCTCAAGCAAGATAA
>OVBE01013756.1:0-12491 GCA_900406425.1 Iberis pinnata | reverse complement strand
AAGCAACATACGCAACCATGTTACAACGTTGGCTTCCCAGCAACTAGTTACAAATAGGAAATTATTCTTCACTTTGTTTCTTTTAGGCTTTTTTAATTTTTTTTGAGCCAAGAAACCCTCTTCAATCACTATAGATTGTAAACATTCCTTTTGGTATATAATTCACATTTTATCAAAAAAAAAAATTTTGGGAGCTTAACTTTTATTCTCTTAAGAATACTTTGTAATCCTTTTGAATATTAAACTTATTTTGAGTTTGATTTCTTGTATTGATTGCTTTTATCTTATCAAATCTTCTTCTAATCATGATTAAACACATATCTATCATAAGATTTTGTGTTTTCTCAATGATTAGTGAGTAATTCCTTAATAAGCAGATGGTTAGGTAGATTAGGTTGATTAAGTAATGGAATATGATGTTTAAGATTTATTTTTATTAAATCTTCATGTAGTAGTTGTTCTTAGTGCTAGATTTGACTTGATCAATTGAATCGAGAACATAGAAAAAATTGTGCCCGAAAGATGTTCGATGAAATTTTTGAACCAATCGTTGTATGCTGAATGAGGCTTAACCAAGAGATTTGTGTTAGTTATTATAGTGGTTTATCATAGATTAGAACTTAATGTTTCATAATTAAGTGATTATCCAAACGATTGTCTTAATTGCATGATTATGGAAAGGATAGTGCCATGAGAGTAGATTAGTCTATCTATGAGAATTTTAGACCAAAGATTAGCTTAATAGTTAGCATTAAACAACATAGGATATCACTTAATCATTCTAATCAATAACCTATATCATTTTCTTAGTGTTTTATCATTGAATTTAAGTTTACGTTTTAGTTGACTTTTATTAATCTTGTTGACTTTTGTTTGACTTTGTTTGTTTTTGCATAATTGAATGTTACAAATGCTAAATTTTATAGCTTAGACTAAATGAAGTTTTATAGGACTAGTGTGTTGACATTTCTTGAATTAGATTCATCCTTAAGTATTACAATGATATGAGTAGACTTAAGACATTTGCTTAGACATAGGATTGACAAATTCTTGTTTATCAGCCTATTAAGGGGTAGGATTAGATGAATCTTGGATAGTTAAAATATCTACTATGCTAGTTTGATATAGAGGAGAAGTACCTTAGACGGTGGGTGAAGTCATAGCTTACAACGCAATAAGGGGACGCTCTAGATCCATGAAATGAAAGCTACCAGTCAACTTTTCTCTAGATAATTGAATTTCCTACTTCTTGGGAGAGTGAGAGAGGTAAATGGAAAGTAAGAGAACTCACGTTTGTCTTACCAAAATATTTTAAAAGGTAAAATGCATGCCAGTATGTAGATATCGAGTCAAATGAAGTGTCTTCATATTGATGAGCCGAAAATAGAGCAACTAAACGAAGTCTCACTAGAAGAAAACAACAACAAAATGGGTTAACGTTTGATCACTAACTAGTAAATGTTGTCATGGTCCAAATGAAGAATGGAAAATGGATGGTATGCATAGACTACACCGCTTTAAACAAGGCATGCCCATAAGATCCATTTCTATTGCTGCATATTTAAAAACTGGTAGATGACACCGCAGGTCATCAACTAATAAGTTTCATGGATGCATTTCGTGCTTCCAACCAAATATTGATGTATCCACCCAACAAAGAAAAGATGGTCTTTCTAACATCACAGAGCATCTATTGATACAATTTTTTTCATTCAACTTTAAAAGTGCATGATTGACTTATCACTGGTTGGTAAATATGAACTTTGCATACTAGACACGCACACTATAAAGGTGTAAATTGACGATATTTTTAGGAAATATATATTTTTGAAGGACGAAAAAATATATGGAAATAAATATAACTCCATCTCATACTCTTTACCAGTCCCTGATCTTTGATTGTAGTGCTTACGACATTGTATCTCTAATTTTTCCATTATATTACATTGGAAAGTAGTTTTTGTTCAACTCCCCTAGGAAGTCCTCCCATGTCATTGTGCGCCTCTGTATTACCACAACGCCTTCACACCTTAGAAATGCTTCCTTTTTCTGTTGACTCACCGCACAGTCCTCTCGGTAGGCTATCGAGCACCTTATAGCTTCCATAATTCGACCAACTTCTATTTCCAATGGTATGTTGCAGTGGGGTTGGACCTTCCTCAAACGTATCCATGTTCATCTCTTGAAGGTGTCTCATAGCCTTCCATTAGCTCGAGCCATGCTCTTGGGCTCTCAGGTGGAGGTGGCGGGAGTTCCTTTCCCCTAAATGGCTTGTCATTGGTGGTAGAGGTGGCCTCTATACCAGCTGAGAAGAATTCGGTGGCGGGGGTACTAGTACAACAAGTGGAGGTGGATAAACTGACACAACTAGAGGAGGAAAAACTAGCGCATGTGGAAACATAGCTGGCGGGTACACAGGTGCCGTTATTGATGGTTGAAGGGGTGCAAATGGGACTTCCGGCAGTGGCAGTAGAATTTCCGCTCTATGTACATTGCCACATATCGTAAACTAGTGGATGCGTTTTGTGATTACAACCAAATAATTTTTTTTTATAAAGGTTTTTAATAATAATAATAATAATAATAATAATAATAATAATAATAATAATAATAATAATAATAATAATAATAATAATAATAATAATAATAATAATAATAATGATGATGATGATAATGATGATGATGAAAAAAATCCAGATGTAAGTCCAATACAACTTTTAGCCCAAAACCAAAACAAAACTTAACCTTTACAACAATCCAAAAAAATCAATAAATGGGCTTATGAAAACCTAAATTAGGTCTGGAACCTAATCAGACTCACAAAAAATCCTAATACAGAATAGGAGAACCCTAAACTACAGCCGCCGCCTACTAAGATACGGACCCGCCGGCGACAAACCGGCGACCCGGTGACGGTTTCTGAAAAACGATGACTGCCACAATCGATCGCTCCCACTGAGACTTTGGATTTTGGCTAGGTGGAAAGAATCAGGTCTGCTATGGACGCCTCGCCGGGATCCGAGAACGAAGAATAGGTTTCTAGAGACTTCCAGGGACAGATTCGGCTACCGATGGGCCCGGGTTAGCAGTGGTTGCGTTTTGTGATTACACTGACGACATGTTTTTTTTAGGATATTTTCTTTCAAACTCTGAAATGTTAATGGAGACTAACCTGCAAACCAATTATTAGATTAGATGGCACGTTCGTTCTTAAATTGGTATATAAAACGAGAGTTGCTTGCTAGGATTGCTAGAGATGGTGACAATATAAATTTTCATATTGCATCGGCAATTGTACAAGTAGAAGACAATAACAATTATTTATAAAAATATATATTTTTGTTGCTCCTTAAAGGGTTTAGTTAAATTGTTAAATGTAAGTTACCATAAGTAGAGCATCTTATATGTGCATAACACATATTACAACCTTGAAAGAAGAAAAATAAGGATCCAAAGTTTAAATGAATATTTTGTAGAAAAGCTACAAGCGACACAATTAGAAGTGTTTAAGAAAGCTTGACAGTGATTCATTTGTGTACGAGTATTACGCTACTCAAAGGCGGCAAACTACGTACGTACAGAGTATTAGACCAATATAAGGGGTGAAACTATGGCCAAGATGCAATAGATTACCTATCTTGCCAACATTATAAAAGGACCATGCGGGATAAGAGACCAAATAGTCATAGGCGACGAAAACAATCTCAAAAATACCACACACTCCCAAAAATTTCAAAAATACTATATTTTTTCAAAAATACAACAAAAATATTTTCGTTCCAAAAATATCATAAAATTTGAAATATCTTTAAAACTTCAAATTTACACGTTAAAACCTAAAACAAAACCCTACCCCTTCAAAACTAAACACTAAACTCTATTTCGTGAACTCAAACCCAAAATTTTAAATTCTACAATTTATTTTTGTGTTTGTGGTATTTTTGTAACATTTGGGAGTGTGGTATTTTTGGAATTTTTGGCAGTATATGGTATTTTTAAAAATTTAAACTTCTTTTGATGGTATTTCAAGGAATTCCCCAAACTTCTCTTATAGATATGTTTTAGTTAAAGAAACTTTTATTTTTGTTGAGCTTTGCAAAATTTTCTTTGGTGTTGGAAAGTGAAAAGGAAAAAAGAATCGTAAGTTTTTGATTTTACAATACCACAGATTTTTGGCCATATTATATACAATGACATCTAAGAAACGAATTACCAAATTTTCTTAATTTCAGTATCATGTGCCTCATGAAGAGTCAAATACATAAATCAAACCCATATAGAGGATAAAGGTACATAGTGAGAATTTTGATCAATTTTATAAGATAGAATCATATATACTTGGGATTTTTTGCTTAAATTGTTTTTTTTTTGTTAAAATATACTTGGATTTACAAGGTTTAAATTGATGTGAACAGGGTGAAACATCAGTTAAAACTTCCCAAAAGTTCCAAAAATACCACAAAAAACTAAGTATTTTCCAAAAATATTACACTTTCCAAAAAGTTCCAAAAATACCTTAAAAATGTTTTTGTTTCAAAAATACCAAAAAATTGTAATAGCTTTAAAACTTCAAATTTTAATAAAAAATCATAAAATCAAACTCTATCCCCTTCAAAACTAAACCCTAAACTCTATTTAGTGAACCCAAACCCATAATTTTCAATTTTAAACCCTTAAAATTCACTTTTTATTTTAGTGGTATTTTTGAAGCATTTGGGAGTGTGGTATTTTTGGAACTTTTGAGAGTGTTTGATATTTTTCAAATTTAGAATTTGTTGATGGTATTTGAAGGAACAAAAGCATTTGATTTTTTTTAAAATATGGTATTTAATTTTCTATTGACAAAATATAAGTAGTTTTTGGCTAATTTAAAAAGTTTGGTATATAAATTCGACTTCTATAAAATGAACCATTTTATTAATATCAAAGCAATTACATATATTGGTAAGATCACGTAGACACTAGAGAAAGGAGAAAAACACACACTTTTATTCAGACCAAAACCTCAAGAATCTTGGTCAATCACAAACACAAACACAAGACATAAACATTGAAATAGGAAGAAAAAAAAGACCAAGTCCCCCAAACATAGCTCAAAGTTCATCCTTTACGATTGGAGATGGACGAACACCTTCACTAAGGAATTGTCTGTAATACTTGGCCGATTCTTTCTCATAACGTGTGAGATTATTTTTGAAATCAACATAATAGATTCCAAATCTAGTTTTATAACCTTCTTGCCATTGGAAGTTATCCATCAATGACCAATGAAAATATGCTGTAACATTCACCTTGTCGATGCTGCACAAATCAAATGTTACCATCAGATTCTTAATTTCGAATACATTTTCTACTTAGCCATTTTAAATTTGAAGTATATATGACTTACCAAATTGCTTCTTGCAAACTCAAAAGATGCCTCTCAAGATAATATTTTCTGTTATGATCAGCAGTTCCAACTTCTACGGAATCTTTGTCCCCTAACATTTCTCCATATCCTAAAATACAACTCACAAATATTATTGTTTGTTTCTTCTTTACAATAATTTAAAACAAATCTTTTGTTACCATTTTCCATGATCATGATCTCTGGATTTGCGTATTTATCCTTGATGTACTTCAAAAGACGTCTAAACCCTCTCGCATAAACATTGGTTTCAGCGGTCAACGGCTGAAATAGTTTAAAAGCTAAATAAGTTATACTCCAAAATATAAGAATTTTTAGAGATTTATTTTGTTTCAAAATATAAAATCTTATCAAATATCTATGCAACTTTTATATTTCACAATCAATTAAAAAATAGAGCTTTATTATTAATTGGTTAAACTTTTACTTTCTTAATCTGTATGTTTTTGCTAGAAAACCTTATATTTTGGAACCTATGGAGTATTAAAGACATAAATATAATATTTATAATGTCAAATTGCTATTACTCTAATCAATCTTACCTTGCTACCAATGCTGTAATTTTGTGGATTCATATCTGAAAAGAAGATGTGTATTATTAGTATGGACTATTCACTAATAATTAATTAAAAAATCAAAGAAACTTACATTCCCATGAAATAAGAGAATCTTGCATCCATCTTGGTTTGGATGGATCTGTCTTGTCTAAATGGTGTGAAAACACTGCAGAATAGTAGTTGAGCCCCACGAAATCAGCAGAGTTTTTTAATTTTGCTTTCTGCGTTGAATTAAATTTGGGCAATCTATATCCAACAATGTCTTTCATTATCTGTGGATAATCACCATATGTAGTTGTGTCCAGATGCCTAGAGAAATAATTACAATTCCTTGAGTAAGGTTATGATCAAGTTATTAATCAATAAATGTATGGATCGAGTTTAATTTACCATCCAAGCATAAAGTCAAGTGCACGGTCAATTGAGGAAACATCTTGTGCATCATCAAAGTCATGTGGTTCGAACCAAGCCGGACTATGAGCCATTCCTATTTTCCCACCTTTGCACTGCAACCATCAACAAGATAACAAATTAATACTCCCTTCGTGTTAAAGTTTTCAATCTTATTAAGAAAATAATCATTATTTCTTGGAGAAAAACTTTAAAAATACTCGAACTCTTCAATTTTTGCTCATTTAATACAAGAATTTGTTTCGTTTTCATAATAATTTTCATACTTTTATTCGTTGTCATTTTAAATCTCAAATAATTTAAAATCGTAATTTTCTCTAAATTCTGTTAGTCAACTCTTAGTTAACGTTACTAAAAAACCTGAATCGACAAAAGAGTTCGGGTTCGGGTATTTTTAAGGTTTTTTTCCTTATTTATTTCATTATAATATACTTCAACATTATTTTCCAAATTTCAATGGTTAGAAAATTTAATGTTGTGTTGCTTATTTCAGTTTCATTAACTATTGGCATGTAATGATTGTTTTGAGCCAAAAAAACTGTGTTTGAATATGCACGTGCGTACCTTTTTGCATTGTCGGAAAGCTTCAACGGCTTCGGCATGAGCGTTAAGGAGGTTGTGACTGACAAGGTAAACCTCATATCCAGATCGTCCGTCTTGGCATATTTCTTTGACATACTTAGAGCAACGTCCTGGTGCTTTTTTCCCAATGTCATAGCCTGCGTGAGAGTAAACCCATGGCTCGTTTATTGTGATCCAATTTTTCACTTTTCCACCGTATTCTTGGAATAGAAAATCTGCAAACTCTCGAAAATCCATCCTACATGCATTCATGTGTGTGTTATTTTCTCATTAATTTAACGATCGCCTTGTTGATTTGTTTCAAATATATGTACTCAGAAAATTGCATAAACTTACACAACCCTTTCGCTTAAAAAGCCACCATATTCGTCTTCTAAATCTTGTGGAGTTTCCCAATGAAAAACAGACACAAATGGAGCTATACCTGTTTTTATACAGAATTAGTATACACTTCACTTATAGTGAACACAAATATAAAGGTAACTTTATAATTAGTAATTTGATATGTGACCATTTCTTAAGAGCTCGTCGATGACGTTGTGGTAGAATTGAACACCAGCTTTACTCACTCCTTTCTCCTTTCTCCCATCTAATATATAAAACATTTGTTTTGTTCACTTAATATTAATCTTGTAGTTAACATTCATATATATATATGAATTTGTAATCCCAAATCAGAGCCGGAACTGAGCACATACATATAAAATAATTAATGGGTCTCTAAAGTTATAGGATCTCCAATTTATGAAATCTCAAGAATAAAGTTCAATGATATATGTAAATATATTGAAAAGTGTTAATATGTACTATAAGTGTTAATCTTGTAGTTTTACCATATTTCAGCTCCGGCTCTGTCCCAAATACATATATAAATACTTACGAGGAAATATTCTTGACCACGCGATAGACATTCTAAAAGAGTCTGTGTTTAGATTCTTCATTAGTTGGATATCTTCCTACGAACAATATTGAGACAGACAAGGAAAATTAATAATCAAAATCTACTATGAATTAATAGACTATTCATTTCATTATTATAACATAGAACCCATATTTACCTTATAACGATGAAAGAAATCAACGGCCACATCACCGTTATCGTAATTGCATCTAACTGTTGTAATTCAATTCAAATTAATTATAAAATGACTGCTTATATTAGTTATTCAAGTAAAATATATACAAACAGTGAAAAAAGACACTTACCTGGATATCTCTTACAATAGATATCCCACATGCCTGGTCCACGACAAGTTTCTTCATTTACTGCACCTTCAACCTAATATACAGTTGATGTGCTTAAGTTATACAATATTGGAGACATTAAGTCAATATCATACATAAATAAAAATTAAGCATGACCAAATCCAAACCTTAACCGTATTTTGTATCATAATGTTTAAATGTAACGGTATACAGGACCGTTCCTAAGCCAATTCTAGTGAGACATTCGCCTCAGATCCCCAATTTTTTAATTTTATTTTACATAGTTTTTTCATATTGTATAGACCTCCAAATCTTTTATAAAAAATAATATTAGCTCAAATAATAAATACATCAAATATTAGCACAATTTCTGTTTTTGTCTCAAGCCTCCATAATTTATGACGGTATACAACCGTAAAAAGAAAAAAAAAACAGTTAAAATCATAATCATTGACCGTAAATATGTATTCATCATGGTTAGATATATATATATATATATGTTAGTATAACTTTAATTACCCAGAACTATATCAAAATCGTTGATTAACCATATAGTTTAAACCGTAGAATTATAACTGTAACTATATTGTAAAATCAATAGTTACCAATAGCTAATTGTACTTTTCGTATATATTTTGTAAATGTTAACACAAATTAAAGACTTATATTTATGACCTGATAAGCAGCAGTGGCTGTCCCAAAATGAAACCCTTTAGGAAAACTTGCCCGGCTTAGCTTGGTCGTCGGGTGGCAAATAGGTCCATCAGTTGTGGCGTGAGAAACGACAAAAGTTAGGAGCAAAAGCAGTCCCATGAGAGGAAATCTATGCAAAGCCATTTTTTTGGCTTTATATATATTTTCTTTTGTTTTCTTTGAGGAATTAAGTGTTTGAGATTGTACTTAATTACACATCCTAGTTCTCTTTATATAGCGATTTAGATCCACTAGTGAATTAATTTTTGATTTTATCTTCTTTTATTGATTATGCCAAGTAGGCCTTGTTGATCATTTTTTACATCGAGGACTTAATTATTTCATGTGTATGAATGATTCATTCATCATATATCTCTTAAATTTTCTTTTTGATGTCGTTTTCCTCTGTATCACACTCACGTTCATTTTCACATGATTATATTAATAAAAAAGTTAATGATTTATACAAATAATAAAAGTTATTTTCTCCAAAGATACCACAGTACAAAAGTATACGGTTTCTCATTTATTCGTGGTTTGTGATTTCAGAAAATGGCATTAGCAAGTCTATTATGAGGATGATGCACAACTTATTAGAAAAGCCATATTCAAGATATCTCGCAATGCCGATAGTCAAGTAGGACACTTGGCTTTGAAAATTTGAGGTAAAATTTTATTTTTAATTTTTAAATTGATTTCATCGAACAATAACCGAAAAGATTAGGATACTTTCCTAATGTTATATGTTGTAAAATTCCTTCTTGTGGTTGGCTAAGACTTTAGGGCTACATGCCTACATGTAAAATTTTTTTATAAAAGGTTAACATTAATTATTGAATAAGACGGAATGATATTCAACCTAAATAGATTTTGTCATGGTATCAGAGTAGGAAAATTTTGCACTCCCAAAAATCCTTTGAAATACGTGTTCCTCTTTTGATTAAAGCTTATCGGCATCTTTTCTTCATCTCTCTAATTTCCCTCCCAAAAATCCTTGTGACGGCAACTCATAAAACAATATCTCCTTGCGTTCTCACTGCTAATGACAATCCAGGAGTTATTATTTGTCAACCTCTCTTGACTGGATTAAATTATGATGAATGGACTATCAACTTTCGGATTGCTCTTACTTCTCGGAAAAAGAATTTGGGTTTCTCGACGGAACGGTTGCTAAACCAGCTGACTCTCCTGAGCTTGAAGACTGGATTGCATATAATCACCTCTTGGTTGGGTGGATTAAGAAAACAATTGAGCCAAAGCTTCGCTCAACGATTTCAACCTGTGAAGTAGCCAAAGACTTGTGGGACATTATCAAGAAGCGTTTCTCAATGAAGATTGGAGCTCGTTTGCAACAGCTCTGTAATTCAATGGCTAACTACAAACAGAATGTCTCTTTTGTAGATTAGTATGTTCGAAGTCTCATGAAGCTTTGGGATGGGATTACAGAGTGTATGACGACCAAGCGTCGCACCTATGTTTTGTGTACGTGTGACATTAATACTGCTTGTGAAAAGGAAATCAAGACCTGATGAATTCATGACTTTCTTTTTTGTATTGATGATGTTGTTCATGGAGTTATAAGGTCTCGAATATGTGCCATTTCTCCTCTTCCAAACTTGGACACTATTTACCAGACAGTGGCACAGAATGAAACACTTCATTCAACTCCATCCAATGACTTTACCGTGATGATCTTTGCTTCGCATGTTCCACAGCAACAACTCAATCGTCCTCCTCCTCATAACAACACAGCTCTTGCTTCTCGCCAAACACTTGTTACAGCTTCGAAATTTCCTATTGTCAATTGATATCCTACTCGTAAATGCAATGTGTGTGGTCAACAAGGACATGAAGCGTCTGGGTGCTTCAAAATTATTGGATTTCCAAATTGGTGGAGAGAGAGAGACCTCGTGGTCAAAAAACTGAGAGCCAATGTTATTCAAGTGGTTAACGCAAATTCATCTTCTCTTGGAACCGCTTCAAACATCACGGACCGTGACTGCCAAGGCTTAACGAGTATTATTGACGATCAATGGCAGCAGCTTCAACATGTTATCAATGGTGGTCGAATCAATGAAAAATTGGATGGTAAGGATAATGACAATATTTGGATCTAAGATACCGGAGCAACACATCATATGACCGGACGCCGTGACTTACTTCAAGATGTTCAAAATGTTGCTCCGGCTTCTGTCTGATTACCATCCAGAGATAGTGTTATCTTATCTCATCAAGGGACCGCCCATTTAACATCGCATTTATCACTCTCTAATGTATATTATATTCATGGGTTTCATATGAATTTAATCTCATTTTGACAATTTGTGACTGATAACTATGTTGTTGGGCAGATTATTGATAAGTTAATGGTGTTACAGGACCGTATTGCGAGGACGCTGATTGGAGCGAGTGAAAGAGAGGGACTCTATCGTTTTCACGGGATCACAGATATCACAGCCTTACAAACGAAAATTTCTTCCAAAGCTTCGTTGATACATAAGTGTCTTGGTCATCCTTCCAACCGTGTTACTGCAATAATGTCTGGTGTTTCTCCTAGTAATACTTCTTCTTCATTTCAGACTTGTGATATTTGCCTTCGTGCAAAGAAAACTCGACGTTCATTTCTAGACAATTCTAATAATGCAAAAGATCATTTTGATTTGATACATCTTGATTTATGGGGATTGTACCGTACTACAGCTTTTTGCAGATCAAACTATTTTTGACTATTGTAAATGATCACTCACGGGATATATGTTTGTATTTGCTGGCTAATAAATCATAGGTCCACAAGTTCCTTTGTGATTTCATCGCAATGATACAACAACAATTTCGAAAAGAATAAAAACAGTGAGGACCGGAAATGGAAGCGAACTTTTAGGACTCTCATCCTTCTTTCGTCAACAAAGTATTGTTCATAAAATTTCGCGTGTCTACACACCATAACAGAATAACAGATCAGAGCAGAAACACTAACACATACTCAACGTTTTTCATGCGTTGTGTTTACAAGCACACCTTCCTATAGAGTATTGGGGTGAATGTATTTTAACCGCGAGATATCTCATTAACCACACACCATCGTCTTTTTTGAATGGTATTACACCATTTGAAAAACTCTATGGGAAGCCACAATCATACACACATTTAAGAGTGTTCGATTTCCCTATTTATGTTCATAATATTCATCATAAAGGTGATAAATTTGCTTCACAAAGTCGTCGGTGTATTTTTCTTGGGTATCCTTTTGGGAAAAAGGTTGGAATCTATATGATTTAGATACACACGGCATTTTTTTCTCTAGAAATGTGGTATTCAATGAAGCTTTGTTTCCACTAGAAGACACACTCCCTAAACCTGTAGTCAATTTCGAAATTAATTCTCCTATTTTTGGAGTTGTAAATCAAGATGATCAAGCCCCAGTATTACCTCCCATNTCAAACTGTTGATCAACCAGATGTACAAGTAGTTACTCCACTCACAGACCAATCGCATGAGGCACCTGCAATTTTTGAAATTGTATCTCATACTCGTGCACCAAGACAACGCCTTCCAAACACTCGGCTCTATGATTATATCGTCAGAAGTGCATCACTGCCTTCACCTCTCTCTCTCTCTCTCTCTCTCTCTCTCTC
>OVBE01013755.1:0-12492 GCA_900406425.1 Iberis pinnata | reverse complement strand
TTATTTTAAATGTTAATATTTTATATATTACATATATAGTTTTTATGGTATATTAAAGAAAATAAAATATAAAATTTTTAAATTAAATTGAAATTAAAAAACAAATTTTCTAATTTTAATGAAAAAATCTTTTAGAAAAACATATAAGTAGTTATCAAAGAGTTTTAAAAAATAATAATTAAAAAGTCATAAGTGTTTGGATATAAGGATAGTGTAAGTGGCATTACATTTAATTAGCTATCAAAATAAACTTTTTTTGAAAAAAATATCTTCCCTTTTAATATATATGAGATATTAAAGATAGTTCACTAATTTATAATGTTTGTGGATTTAAAATGCCTTGAAATTAGGAGTGCATAATGTAACTCAATTGTAAATGCTTTGAAATGTCAAAAAAATAAAAAAAATATATGTTACAATAAGATATAGAAAATTTGAGCATTGTTATGTTTCTTATTTTACGTAAATTATGCTTATATTTTGCTTATATTTTCCTTTTTATTGTAGTTACGATATAATATACAAACTTTTATACCAAAACTTATTCAATTGGACGAAGTATATTAGAAAAATATAAAATTCATTAAATTTTTTGAATTATTATTTCAACCTTTGTAAAAAAATATCAAAAATATGTGTGTCCTAACTTGCTATATTTTGTAAAAATAAAAATATAAGAAAAATAGAAAAGTGTTGACGATCAATAAAACTTATTGTTTGTTAACAACCATGTTTCCAATTTAACACATAAGTGCTTCTCTCAAATACTTGATAAATAAGAAAAACGAAAGCATATGTTAGTGACTTCTGTTTCTTCATCCCATTTGCATTTCTTATGATCTAGAATTCTTCTTCACACTTTGAAGACCATGAAGCACAAGATCAGTAACTGCTGATTCATAGCGCAAAAAACGACAAAAGATAGATCAATAATGTTTAGCATCTAAAGTTAAACTTTTGTGAGGTAAAAACCAGCTTGAGCCAAGAGGAAAGCAACTTATTGATATCCAATGTGTGGACAACTCCTGATACAAATAGATCTTAGGTTGGTACAACGTCATGTAATAGCCCTTCAACCCTCGTTCTCAACACCATAACATGAGTCAATCGTTAAATCACTCAGACTCACGCAATTCTCAACGATTGTAACCAAAGTGGGGTTAGTTTTTCTCGAACATCTCAAAATGTTAATTTTCTCAATCATTGGGCATGACCTTGCGATCTCAAACAATTTCACATCACTAACATCATGAAAATTCCAAAGAAAAATAGCTTAAGAGGTGGACAACTATATGCAATTGATAAAAGTCCAACATCTGACACTTTGCTATCAAAACCATTACTACGGATTTGAAGTTTTGATAATCCACCCGTGTTGATGTTCCAACTTATGCAATATGTTGAAAAATATCTTAATAAAAACTTATTAAAGAAAAAGAATGCGATAATGTAAAACGCAAAACAAATAAATAACAAATGTAGAATCTCATCTAAAGCACCTTCATGAATCAACCCAAATTATCCAATACACAATAAAAAACATCCTTAAATATGGATTTGAAGATAACTAAAATGGTCAAACCCTTTTTCTACAATCATATACCGAAAGAAAAAAAAAACCCACAAAATAGCAAACTCTATTGTTTTTACTGTAAAAGATTCTATAACTGACACTCCAGTTTTCCCAAATGTATCTCCAAGAGTTTCTTGAACATTAGGAAAATGTGTGACACCATTTGATCTTGTATGTCGTGTGTGAGTTGGTTTCGTAAAGCTAATTTTGAAGCATTCACTGTATCCATTTGTTAAATAAAAAAGAAAGACAAAAATTAGTTGTTTCCTCTTTTCAAAAGAGTACTCATAATTACGTAAAATTATTCACAAAAGAGAAATAATTTTACTTTTTGTCGACGGGTTTTTGAAGGCATTGCTTATATAACCATATATTTAATTAAAAAACAAATGAAATTAGCGAGAAGCTGCTTCCCAACTTCAAGGAAATGTCGGCAATGAATCATAATACCAGCATAGGAATCCTAGTTGACCATTGTATAATGAGCCGCAAACCCAAAGTTTATGTCGGCTAATAATAAAATTAACTTGAAGTTAACAAACAAACGTACCAAATTTTTGTCTCATTAACCAAAGAAAGAATTATTTGGAACACGTCACAATAGAGAGATTAACATAGGAGAAAAATTCACATAAAGTTGTGAATGATCAACGCAAGCTTACAAAAATATAGCTGATACCATAAGACTGAAGAATTTTTTATATTTCCGCTTGACAATGTAGTTGTTTAACCACTACACAAATCCATAAGCAAAAGAAGATAAGTAACTTATGTTGTGATGATCAAAATAGATTCAAGTAAGAACAGAAAAATTAAAAGAGAATTTTTGTAGTATTATGTTGTGATGATCAAAATGGTCCACACAATTTTCATTAACTCTACAATGCTTGTTGTATTTGAAGACTTGTATAAGAAATATTATTAATGTTGAGCATAGGTAGAGATTTCTTGATATTTAACCACAAAACAACAAATTTCCAAAGCTAATCAAAAGAAATAATAATAAAACAAGTTGGTGGTTTTAAATGTTTCATGCACCTCAAATTCACACAGGTTTCAATAAAACATTCCATCCTCGCTCATTTGTTGCTCATGAGATTCATTTCTTTCACTATAACACCTACAAAGCAATGCACAAAGCGAGCAAAGCAAACACAGGAGAGTATCTTATTGTTGTTTGCAACAATAATTAAAACTGATCTTGCAGCATATATTTAACCAGCAAATGCTACCATACATCCCTTTGAAGAATCCTAGAATCAAAAAGTATTATAAAAATTGGTAACTATGTAAACTAGCACATTGAAGATCTCTATTACCAAGGAATAACAATAGAAGTTTGATAGAAATTGTCAACAATGAACCTATTATATATCACTTCGCAAGAGAGATCTCTCTTGAACTCTGATGATGTACATTGTATAAGTTATCCGGCTTCTCAACTAATTCTTCACAAAATTGAGACCACATCTATAGCTTGATATGAATATGAAATGTCAAATCTTTGTTTTAAACCTCTCATCTCATTGAAAGAAAACGCAGAGAGAAACCAAACATTCCAAGAACATATTTACAATTAGAAAATTAATTCTTTTTAGCTTATGATCTTGAATTTCATCATCTTAGATAAAACCAAAACTTTTCAACACAGCAAAGTTGCCAAATTTCTAAGCCGGAATTTTACAACCCAAACAAACTGAAACTAGTATAGGCAGGGAAAATGTAATCCAATCAAGGAATGAACCTTATATTTTCAAATTCGATCAAAACCTACTACTGAAACCTTAAATTCACCAAGATGGATGATGGATCAGAGATATGAACGAATCAGGCGGAAAGTGGAAGAATTTTAGGAGGTATCGATGGTAAGGAAGGTGATATTTACTTTAGGCTGGATACAACGAGTTTAGAGTTTCAGTTGAGATTGAGGCGGGGACGATTGCAGGGGGACTACTGAACAGAACTATTGATTCCAAAAAGAATCTTTTGTCACGAAGGCAATGGCGAAAGTGAATCAAATTTAATTATACGACATTAGCCAGTAATTCAAACGAAACAAAACAAATTTGAAGAGATTTTAAGATGATCCGTTAGCCAATAATTCACATTTGAGCCGCTGTCAACATTAATCAACCAAAATCAGGTGGCGAATCTATTACATAATAAGAGGGTTTAGAATTCACAAAAGGATGACACATCAACATTCCTCTTCATGAAATATCAGCAAACCCATTAATTATTCTCAGAATAAGATGACACGAATAAGATGACACATCAGCTCTCACCCTCATGATAACTCAACTTTATTTTTTAATATATTTTTATCTATGTTTAACCTATTTTATTTAATAACTCAAAATCTTAAGAAAAAACTTAACGCTCTGTCTTATTAATTCAATTGCTTCCTCATTTTCTTCCAAATTCACCATGTGATTTTGGTTTTTTTTTTTTAAATCTTTGATGACTAAAAATACAATTAAACGTTTGTTATGCAAATATGATAATCATCTCTAAATAAAATATTGACAAATCACATAATTATTCAAATAAAGAAAACTAATAGGTATTCATTGAATCTTTCCAAATTTATTATTTTTCATTCCAAATTCATCTCTCAATTATTTCTTTTGATCTCAAATTCTTAAATTTTTAATAATCTTCAAAGATTTTCCTTTTACTTCGAAGAGTCACACGTACCAACTTCACCAAACACTATTATAAAAATAAAAATTTCCATGTCTACACATTTACAACACTACCGAAATTGAACAATTTGATTCGTGAATCCAACAATTGCTCTATCTTTGAGATTTTTCTCTTGCTGGTAAGTTCTCTGATTATAAGCATTGAATTGTGTTTATTTTGATGGTGCAAATCATGTTCACTGGTAGATTTATACTACCTTTTAAGAAAAAAATTCTCACAGCCTGCCTGTAATAAAATAGATTTGTGTTTGATTTGATTATGAAACTTTTTAATATAAATTTTGATTGTATCAAATTAATAAACAGATTTATGTTTAACTATTGGAAAAAAAATTACGGTATTTAACTGTGTTTGTTCTAATAACTTTTAAGCGGTTCAACCATCAATTAAATTTTCTTTTGGGATGTTTGAAAAAATCACTTTTTCTTCTAAACTATAAGAAAATATATAGTTTCTTTAATGATTTTACTAAAAATATGAAAAAATTCTATATGATTGCATGTTTTTTTGGAAAAAATAGAACATTTGTTGATATGAGTTTTGCTAAGATTTATAATATAAGGATTTGAACATTGAATCATTCTGTTCTTTTCGCTAAAATTTTTTTTATGCTTTTAATATGGTTCTATTTAGGTTTATTTCAAAATTCATTCGGAATGGAAGAATCTGATTTACTCGCTCTAATCCGTAAAACAATCCCGTTGGAAAAACTGAAGGAAGGAACATCTAACCAAATGATAGTAGTCCTTTTACTACGTTCTTGGGTGGTTAGCAATTTCAAATAGAACATTGCATTGATGAGTTTGATCTGGTTCATCATGGATGAGAATGTACTTAAATTAATCATTCAATCTTGTTTCTCATAACACCTCTTAACATCTCAATGCACTCATTTTTAGTTATTTTTGAAATGATTATTAACAGGAGACTCTTATACAAGCTTCAATTACCACCGACGCATATACAAATACAAAAACTTATTCGAAGACGACAATCTATACATTATTAGTGAGTTTGAGATTCGTTCCAGGTATAGTCACTACAAAATCATGAACCATAAATTATTAATTTGTCTCACATACACAACTGAAGTGGTAGAGGTTAGGGGTGGGCACAATTTCAGTTTTTGTTCCGTCCTGTTCCGTCCTGAATCTGTTTCGTTATTCCCATCCTATAAAAATATATATATTCCCATATGGGGCACCTTTTTATTTCTCGAATGGAAACGAGACGAGAACGAAAATTTCTGACATCCTGTTTGGGACAAATATACAAATTATACGTATATATTATATAATTATATCTCACACATATATTATATAAATGTAATAATTTATTATTTTTGTAATTTTTCTATTATAGCTATTGACTAAGATTATAATCTATATAAAATAAACCTAATTAGATATTATTAACAATTATGACTTTTTTTTTGCTTCTAAGAAAAACGGCTAAATAATAGTTCATCTTTTCTATTTCTACAAGGAGACACAAGATTTGATTCTATTTAAAACACTGGTAATTGACTTTCATGTGTTTTAAACACAAAATAGTTTGGGTCTTTGCGGTTGTTACTTGTGTGTCGTTGAAAATTAGCTAAGTGCTACATAAAAAATTTTATTGTATTTTTGGGAATTCCAGTTCATGTTTCGTCCTGTTCATCTTGTTCATGTCCCGAATCTAAAATGAGACATAAATAGAACATATGTTTTTGTTCCCAAATTCTTCTCTCATTCCCAACAATTCTCGTCCCGAATTTCCATTTATCCACTCCTAGTAGAGATTCTGAATGATGTTCTTCCAAGTGCCATAGAATGTTGTCATCAGAAGATGAAGAAGCAGTTGAATTTAGAAGACGATGGGTTAGGTTTTTCTTTAAGATTTTGAACTATCGAATAAAATAGTTTAAACATAGAAAAAAATAAAAAAATAAAGTTGAGTTATCATAAGGGTGGGAGATGATGGGTCTTCTTATTATGAGAATAATTAATGAGTATGCTATTATTTCATGAAGAAGGATGTTGAGTTGTCATTCTCTTGTGAGTTCTAAACCCTCTTAGACTACTTACAATGACTTGTTGAATAAAAATATTCAACTATTGAAATCATCCAATGACATGTTGAATAAATAAGTAAAAAAGGATGAGGTGGATTAATCATAGTTTAATACTTTCAACGGCGATGGTGGGGTAAAATAAGACATGTGTCATTTTTTATTGGGCATAAAATTTTGAGTATAATTAAATATAGTTAAATACATTTGTTTTTGGTTCTTTTGGTTGATAAGATTATTGAATTTTTCACCGAAATTATTTAAGTTCAATTATTTTGGAATATATTATTTTTTATTTATGACTTTCATACCAAAATTCATATTACTTTTATATTCTATAAATAGAAATTTGGTTCATTTGATTAGGACACAGAAAAAACACTAATGAATCCTAGTAATAACCTTTATAAAACTCAAATTCTACTAATTATCCTTTTAACTACCCAAATTTTAATAATTATCAATTTCAAAATTAATCTTCTAATTTTTATGTTGTGTGCTTTTTAGTAATGAGCATATCTATTTTTGTACGTAGTACTTGCAAAAATAATTTAAAATTAAAACAAGAATTTTAAAAATATTTATCTTTAATTATTTTAGTTTAATTCTAATTGATTATTGTTGTTAATGTGAAGTTAATAAATAACAAATGCAAAAAACAAATAAAAATAAAAATACGAAATAAAGAAAGTGAGGTAAACTGTTGAATTTTATTAAACAAAATCAATGTAGAATATAAAGATTGAATGTGTGCTAAATTAATATATGGAGTATAGAAAAAATGAAACAAGTGCTAAAAGTGAAAAAGTGGATGTTAGATAATCCTTATTGACTTAACTTATGTAATATATATGTCAGCTATAATTTACTTTTTGTGGAAGTAATATACATAATATTTAATTTAACATTTTCTACCGTAGTTGTAAGGTTGGGAGTTCGGATTTTTAGATTTTCGGATTTTCAGATTATATAATCCATTCGGATATTTTAGGACTTCGGATCGGATTCGATTCAATTATTTTTGGATTCGATTCGGTTCGGGTTCGAGATCAGATTTTTGGGTATTCAAATTTCTAGTTCGGTTTCAAAATTTTGGATTAAAATCGGATATAAATATAAAAAATTATCCAAAATGAAAAAGAAAATAAATCACTATTGTAATTGTTCTACTTTTCTATGCACTGACTTTACTTCCCATTTCTGGCATTTCACATTGTAATTCTATTTAATCGTTTCAGATTGCATTTCTCATATGTTTCATTTTCATCTCTGGTTCTAAATCACATATCTTCTTTCCTTGGGCAGTTTTGCGTTTTTTGTTTCTTATAATATAAATTAGCATTTAGTTTTAGAAGATGCTAGAAGAAGTACGATTATAGATTATTAGATTCATGTATTCAAATTAGTGACAATGGGAACATAGAAAAAATCACTATCTCAAAATGCAAAATTCCAAACTATCCAAAATATTTGAATACAAAAACAAAATCAAATCAAATACATACAAAAAAAAAAAATTGTCTCCAACTTCCTTATGAGTATGAGTTTCAAACTTTGAAAATCAAAACAAAAATATTACAAAAAAACATAAAGATATAAAAACATAAAAAAAAAGAACAAGAATTAAATTTGAGTCTTCTTCAAGTTTCTCTTTAAACTCCAAATCATCAAGTATTTGTGTATTTTTAAGTACTTTAGGATTCTATTAGGGTAATAGTGTTATTACTTATTAGTTCGATTATTTCAGATATATCCGAAATTGGTTTGGATATATCCGATCGGATTCGGATATCCGAACCACATAATAATATTATCTAATAAGTTATTTTGCTCAATTCGAATCCAATTTTACAGATCGGTTTTGGATTCGAGTTCGGATTTCGAATATTATACCTAGCCCTAAGTAGTTGATATAATGCAAAGATTTATTTTTAATTTTACAACAGTTTTGGATTCTAGTTCTGTTCTCGGTTCTGCTCTCTTTCCTCGCCGGTTTAGGTAAGTTTAGACGAGCTTAACCTCCTTTCAGGCCGCTCTGTTGGCTCTTTTGGGCTTCTGGAGTGTTCTTTTAGGATTAGAACGGTTGGTTAGGCTGTGAGGTTGGGTTTGGTGTCCTGTTTCCTGTGGATCTGTCGGCTTGGTTATTTTCTCTTTGGTTCTGTTTCGCCGTCCATTCACTCCCGTTTCGTCGCTCGGGGTTCGCTTTGAAGTAGTTCGTGGGAGAATGTCTGGGACGGATAGCCTAGGTAAGGTTAGTCCAATCGCCACCGGGAATTTTCGGTCAGCCTGCCCTCTCCGTCTCTTCATCTGCGGTTCTTAGTGGCTTTCGGTTTGGTGACTTGCTTTAGCAGTGGTTCTCTCGGTTTCTCGTTCCTCGATTTGGTCCCTCTGCTTTTCAGTGCTGTTCTTTCGGAGTTGCTGCTTTTGTCGTCGATGGCTGGGATTTCTAAGGAGTTGTTCCTCTGTCTTGCCAGATTGTTGGGCGTTTCTAGTGGTGCGCCTTCCTCTTCTTTCTGGCTCAGTTTCATCTCGTCTGCATCTCCTTCTCTATGCTTTCCGCGCTGTTAGTTTAGATCGGCCTTCCGAAGTCGTATCCTCGAAGTCTACTGCTTTGGCGAGCTTCTTTTGTGTTTGGTTTGGTTATGTTTTATTTTCTCGAACTGTTTTAACGAACTGCCTTGTTTGGCCTTTCTCTTCGAGGTATCTATTTTTCGTCCGGCTTTTATCGTGTTCGGTTGTTGTCTTTTGTTGTATTTTGTTGTTCGGTTTAATCCACCAGACGGGAAAAAAAAAAAAACCATTTACACCCTACGTGTTTAATTGGTTGACTAGAGGAGGGATGATTTTGTAATTATGTTTAATGCTAAGGATGCCCAACATATTTGGTGAAATTAATTGACCAAATTACTCTTTGGAAATCTCTTGATTCCGGTGATGATCGATGAACCGGAGGAAGATGACAAGACGCATCGATCATCACGAAACGAGGGCGTTTCGAAGAAGAGTATGGGCTTTAAGGGCGGTAAAGCAAAGAGAGGTCTGATCGGAGCAGGTGGTCGGATCCTGTTTTACCCGACTCTTTTGTACAACCTCGTCCGCTTCAAACTCCAGTCTCAGTTTCGATGGTGGGATCAAATTGACCAGGTTTCTGTTTTTGTTATATCATAACCAAAGGGTTTCTGTTTGAGATTATAAAGGCGATAACTTTTTAGCATTAGGAGTTTGAATTTGACTGGATTACTTTGATCCGATAAGTGAAGGAACTGTGAAATGAAGCAGCTAAATTTAATATCTGAATAGTTTTATCTGTGTGGTAATATACAGTAGAATCGTGAAATATGAGCTCTTCGTTTTGTATTAGAAACTAGGGTAGTTGTTGTTGAGTCTTTGTGGCATTGTTCTGATGCATAAGCTCTTTAATTCAGTATCTTCTGATGGGAGCAGTTCCATTTCGTAAGGATGTTCCGCGGCTGAAAAAATTAGGCGTTGGTGGCGTAATCACTCTTAATGAGCCTCATGAGACTTTAGTACCACCCTCTTTGTACAATGTAGGTTCAATGCCCCCCAATCTTGTGTTCCACATTCTTAATTCTTGTGAAGGTTTTTGTTGATTGCAGGCTTATGAAATGGAGCATCTTGTGATACCAACACGGGATTACCTGTATGCTCCTTCGATTGCAGATATAACCCGAGCTGTAAACTTTATTCAGAGTGAGTGTTATTTTACTTTCTTTTAACGTCATTGTTATGTTTCTTGCTATAAAATTCCCTTTTATGTAACAGAGAATGCTTTACTGGGTAAAACAACATATGTGCATTGCAAAGCTGGTCGCGGAAGAAGTACTACTGTTGTTCTTTGCTATCTGGAAAGTCCATAGATTAGTTGGTTCTAAAATCAATACGGTTGATTTTATTATTTCCATTCTCACTAACTCTTCTCTGTGTTTTGCAGATTGCTCATAAGAGTATGAGTGTAGCTGCAGCTTTTGAACATGTGCGCTCGATAAGACCGCGGGTTTTGCTACATCCTTCGCAAAGGAAGGTAAAGTCTTTCTTGTTGTGTCTGATTCTTCAATACAAAGTATATGATATTTGTTTATGAATGAAATATGAATTCTGACGTAACTAGGTTGTTGAAGAATATAGCAGACTACAATCTTCTTTCAGCGAATCAGCACAACCTCTGATGTCGTAAGTGGTTAAAATCTTCGATTTTGACTATCTGTCTCAGTTTGGTTCCTGCCAAATTGTACGGTCTAGTGATTAATTATATCCATTATGAAAGAAACAAATACTACAAGTTTGTTACCTGATGTAACCCCCCAAAAAAAGACATGTTGATTAACAATTGTTTATAATGTAAAATCCCATTTGCGATTTTCATCATTTCAATTATTTTGGTCTTACCAAAAGGGTGGATACGTTAACCAGTTTGCATTTTGCTTTGGAATTGCTTCTGAATTTTTTCAAATTTGTAGGTGATCTTGTGAAACACTGATTGATAATCATATGCTATATTACATATATACACCATCTAACATTAATTATATTAATTAAAAGTATGTGTTAAAAACTTACGTCTTGTGTGCAAGTAGCTGCATAGCCCATAATTAAACCAATCCTGAATCAGAGGAGGATCCACCCCTTAATTGATGTTGCTGTCATTAATAAAGCAAAGCGAATAACAAACAGTACTTTCTGTTAAATCCAATAACAATATTTTATAATAACATGCTTTATTTTGTGATTTATAGCATGCATGATTTACTTTTTGCATGAGCCTGTAGACCCAAAATCATTAGCTTTTATTTTATTAAGTTGTTATAATTAAGTGTCCAAAAAGACAAGAACCACACTACTATTTATATATCCATGCACGTTCGCGTGCATTGACTTCATATTGGATTTGAGTTTAGTTATGAAAAAGAATTAAATAATCGGAACTTTACCTGAAATGGCACATTACTTGTAATATTGAAGATTGTATTATGTTGCGATCTGATGGTAGGGATCATGGGATACGATGATAGCATGTTGAATTCTCTTTGATCTCCGATCTGATGATGATGATAAGATGACAATGTTTGATGATGGTCTTATAATACCATTATGTACATGATCCTGGCACGTGCCAGACACACGCCGGCTTTCTCTTCCCTTCGAGGCTTCGGCTGTCCCCTTAATTGCATACATTTTAATTACTACATAATTTTTTGAGTTATTAGACACCTCAATAATTCAATCTATTCTATGAACATAAAGACACAAACTAGACAGAATTAAAAGACTAGCATATATAATAATTCCTTAACATAAACCTAAGACAAAATCAGATCACATCAGCAAGAAGATCAGATCCAAGAAGAAGTTATAGGTCTAACCTTATGAACTTCTTATTATTTAAAAATCAAATAACTACTCATCATTTATAAGCTAATTCGCCGTAGTTAACGAGTTGATACCGTAAATATATTTATATAGTTAATGTAAGATAACAAAATATATAGTTAATTTACCTCATCGAAGTCTATAGTAAAGGTATTCGTATTAACCCTAGAAACGATGTCACTATTGAATCAATTAGATCGAAGTATGCACTTTAAGGTTTAAGAGAATAATAACAACTTTATTAGATTAAGAAAATAACTCAAAATTTAATTTCTCTTTCAAAACTAGGGCTGGGCATTCGGATTTTGGTTCGGATTCGGGTCGGTTATTTCGGGTTTCGGGTTATTCGGATTGGACCATATAGGATCCTTTCGGATCCGATCATATTTCGGTTCGGATCGGATCGGATTTTTTCGGGTTCGGATCGGTTCCAATTTTTTGAAGAAAATCCGAAAGTATTTTCGGATTTTAAGGATTCCTTTCGGTTCCGGTATAATTCGGTTTTGGACCCGAAATAACCCGAAAAATACGAAATAACCCAAAAAATCCGAAAATACCCGAAATCTACCTGCAAAACCCGAATTATGCCTGTACAAATCCGAAAATTTCAGTTAAAAACCAGAAACAATTTTTAAAAACCAAAGTTACCAAACAAAATCAAACTTCAAAATATAACATAAAAATATGTCAAATTGCCTAAAACCATGAAATATATAAAAAAGAAAGCATGTAAGTAGAGCCTCTTCCAAAATCAAAACAATAATGAAGAAGA
>OVBE01013754.1:0-12492 GCA_900406425.1 Iberis pinnata | reverse complement strand
GGTTGGAAAACTTGACTATCAAAGTTTGATGAATGACTTTGCCGGAAAAAATGCAAGAAGGAGTATTTTTCAAAAGCCGTAGATTATTATTAGCTCTTTTTTGTGTCGGATAAAATTTATTTTTCATTTATTGTTTAACATTTTTTTTTAAAATTATCTTTACAATTTTTTATGTTTTGATATATCGCCCCCCATTTTTTATTTTGTTTCAAGCCCCCGGAATTTCAGGGCCGGCCCTGCCAATGAGATGGTGTAAGTGATGATAGAGTCTCGACCTCAACAATTCCACTGAATCTGAAGCGGTCAAGAAGATATAAGCTCAAGAAGTGAAAGGATATTAGACACTCACCCCGGAGAGCTTATAACAATGGTGGAAAGATAAGAATGAAACAGAGTAATAGAGCGAGAAAGAGTATTTTAGTGAATATCGACTTGATAATTTTCAGGGCTAAAACCCAATTACATATGGAAGATATATTCTGGTTTACAAACCAAATCAGTCACATTATTGTACCAAAATTAAAATTAAACTAAACCGGATATTGAACCAAAGCTTTTATTTATTTAACTGAGTTACAACTTATGTGATGTTGTAACATCCAACACTAGACAGAGACGCACGTATCACCATACCCTCCTTACATCTTCTCTTCTTCTCGGTACAAAATTAATATTTTTACCATTCCAAGTAGTTAATTTGGTAACGAAATAAAGAAATCGGCACCTGGGTTTAAAGGTTTGGGCGAGAATGAGATGCTCAGATGCTTAAGACCAATAGGGAGAGGCTTGAAGAAGACACAAGTCTCGACGACGAAAGAGAGAAATGTGAAGAGAACTTATTTTAGACTTAGAAAATAAAAGATATTTATCACATACGATAATGTTTCATCTCGAACCTGCAATGCTTAATACCAAAAATACGCACCTATAATTTTTAGTTTTGCAGCTAAGGTAATAATAGCTTTGATTATTCACGAATGCTAAGTTAAATTTGTGTGAAAGCTTACTATATCACATAATCAAGACATTTTTCAAGCTTTGCAATTGTAGCTTTCGAAGCCACGTTTTTCTTATTTTCTTTTACATACCAATCACAAGGTTCTCACACCATATAATGCGATTTCGTTCTTCACTTGCATAACTATTGGCTAATCTTGTGTCAGAGTTTGCATCAATCGAGATCATAACGCGGACATATGTAACACTCCGGTTTATATAGGAATGGTGGTGCATAACGAGAGTTTAAGAAAATAGATTTGCCTACCTATGTCACCAAAGCGCACTTATATTTTCAGTCACCGGTCCACAGAGAACTCCACAATTAAGCGTGCTTATGCTGGATCAATCTAAGGAGGGGTGACCTTCTGGGAAGTTATTTCCGGAATCGTGCGAGTGAGGACAAAACATGTGGAAAAATTGTGTGGTGATTTACAGGGACAACAAACAAATCTCTAACGCTTCTAGCACACCTGACCGTCGAAGAGTAGTGGGGCCCACGGTCCGAGAGAGTCGGGGACCACATGTTTGGGTGGTCAAGGGTGTTACAAGTGGTATCAGAGCCAGTTTTTCACTTCTATTCTGACCTGGAGGGCTGGTCCTAGTTTGCAACAAGGACGTTGCGTTATGTGAGTAAGGGTGAATGTAACACCCTTGGGTTTATAGAGGAATTGTGGTAAATGTCAAGAGCTTTAGAGAAATGATTTGCCTCCCTTTGTCACCAAAGTACACTTATCTTTCTGTCACCGGTCCAGCGACAAGTCCACATTTAAGCAATCCAAGGATGGGTGACCTTCTGGGAACTCATTTCCAGAATTGTGCAAGTGAGGATAAAGCATGGGGGAAGATCACATGGTGATCTACAGGGCCACCAAAAAAATCTCTAAAGCCTCTCGGAGTAGCACACTAGACCGCCGGAGAGTAGTGGGGCCCACTTTCCAAGAGAATCAGGGACCACAAGTTAGAGCAGTCAGGGATGGTATTGTGCGAGTGAGGAAAAAGCATGGGGAAAGATCGCTTGGTGATCTATAGGGCTAGCAAACAAATCTCTAAAGCCTCCCAGAGTACCACACCTGACAGTCAGAGAGTAGTGGAACCCACAGGCCGAGAGAGTCAGGGACCACAGGCTGGGGCAGTAAGGGATGTTACAAGTGGTGTTAGAGCCGGTTGACACTTTAGTACTTATCTGGAGGGTCGGTCGTAGTGTGCAACAAGGACGTTGCGCTCTGTGAGTGGGGGTGATTGTAAAACCTCGATTTATAGAGGAATGGTGGTGCATGGCGAGAACTTAAGAGATTTGATTTGCCTACCTGTGTCACCAAACTGCATTTATCTTTTCGGTCACCGGTCCAGAGAGAACTCCAGTGTTAAGCTTGCTTATGCTGGATCAATCTAAGGACGGGTGACCTTCTGGGAAGTTATTAATGAAATTATGCGAGTGTGGACAAAGCATGGGGAAAGATCGCGTGGTAATTTACAAGGCAAACAATTAAATCTCTAAAGCCTTTAGCACACCTAACTGTCAGAGAGTAGTGGAGCCCACGAGCCGAGAGAGTCGGGGACCACATGCTGGGGCGGTTAGGGATGTTATTGTGTGAGTGCGGACAAAGCATGGGAAAAGAATGCGTGGTGATATGCAGGGCCAGCAAAAAATCTCTAAAGCCTCCTGGAGTACCACACCTTACAGTTGGAGAGTGGTGGGGCCTACGGGCCTAGAGATTTGGGGACCACAGGCTACGGCGGTTAGGGATGTTACAAGTGGTATCAGAGTCGGTTGTCACTTTAGTTTTGATCTGGAGGGCTAGTCCTAGTGCGCAACGAGGACGTTGCGCTCTGTGAGTGGGGGTGATTGTAAAACCCCGCTTTATAAAGGAATGGTGGTGCATAGAGAGCTTAAGAGAATTGATTTGCCTACCTATGTCACCAAAGTGCACTTTTCTTTTCTGTCACCGGTCTATAGAGAACTCCACAGGCCGAAAGAGAGTCAGGGACCACAGGCTAGTGAGATCAGGGATATTATTGTGCGAGTGAGGAGAAAATATAGGAAAAGATTGCATGGTGATCTTCAGTGCTAGCAAACAAATCTCTAAAGCCTCCCAGAGTAGCACACCTGATCGTCGGAAAGTAGTGGGGCCAAGTGGCCGAGAGATTTTGGGACCACAGACTGGAGCGATCAGGGATGTTACAAGTGGTATCAGAGCCAGTTGTCACTTCAGTTTTGACTTGGAGGGCCGGTCCTAGTGCACAACGAGGATGTTGCACTCTATGAATGGGGGTGAATATCACACTCCGATTATAGAGGAATGGTGGTGCATGGCGAGAGCTTAAGAGAATTTATTTGCCTACCTATGTCACCAAAGTGTACTTATCTTTTCTGTCACTAGTCCGGAGAGAAATGTACAGTTAAGTGTGCTTATGTTGGAGAAATCTGAGGATGGGTGACCTTCCAGGAAGTCATTTCCGAAACTGTTTGAGTGAAGACAAAGCATGGGGAAAGATCGCGCGGTGATATGTGTTGGGGTCAAAAACGGTTATGACGAAACTAATGCCTCAACCAGTCATCACACAATTTCTGTCAACGGAATATATCTTGAGCAAAGTCACCAAACCTCCAGAAAAAAGTTTTAGTGAATACGCGCAACTGTTATAGGACAATTAGGCAACCACTTTTGTACTTTTTATTCTTAGTCGAGAAGGTTTTGTTCCACCGGGTTTTCCTATCACTAAGGTTTTGAGGAGGCAAGATGGTTCGCTTACGGCCGATGCCCGCGAAGAACTAAAACCGCAACAATGACAAACAAATCATGACTTTTCGATAAATGTCTTAGGCTCCGACCGTTGTTTGTACACGAGAGCACGAACACCAAACACAAATTCAACTCGCCAGTTAGCGACTTGATATCGTCTCGAGCTCCCCATCTCTTATTTTGTATCATTCCGAGGTTTTATTAGAATTTTGCAACTAAAATCTTAGAACTTCTTATCTCTGTATAAATGCCGAGGTAGTCGTATAAACAGAAAACACCACGGTCATATGATTATCCATCGCAGTTTGCGGAGGGATAATGAAATCCTTTCCTATAAGTCTCAATCGCATACGATGATGACTATCTCGGATATGTGGTGAAAAGTGTCATTTTCCAGGACAGGCATAAGAACATATGAAACAATAACGACTAACTCGTCGGGAAAAATGTATCGCATCATCGTACGAAAGATCAATTTTCCGATAAGAATCATAAAATCGCCCAAACCGTATGACAGTTTGTGAAGGCCTAAAACACAATAAACAGCGCATTTACGATCCTAAATGAGAATTCGGCCTGATTACGATGGCGGTTACAGCTTACTCCGCAAGCAATAGAGAAATGGAAGGAATGCAAAAAGGAAGGTTTACGGAGAAGAAAAGAAAGATTTCCGTAAAAGAATTCGAGGCGAAAAAGGAATACTGACAACCCTGGAGCCTATATAAGAGAGACGAGGATGAAGAGATGGACACATTCAACTTTCTAGACCAAAATACTTAGAGCATTACGGTTATTTTCCGAGTTTATTAGCGAGCTACGATTCAACTAGGTCACTAGTATTAGGTTTTTCGTGTTACAAAACTTGTGAACGCTCTTACGAATTATGAATCATATCTCTATTTTGCTCCTTTCGTACTCTTTATATTCGTACTTTTGACTCTAGTTTTTCGTAACTAACAGAAATCGACAGTGCAAATTTTGGTTCCCACAGTTTGGCGCTAGAAGGAGGGGGAAAGTGATTTCTTTCACATCAAATAACAAGTTCAGAAGCATGAGTACTGAAATTCAAAACAAGCAACCAGCTCGTGACGGTCTTCTACCGCACGAAAATGATGTGCAGACTTCGCCAACAAATGTTACTGCGGTTAACGCTGATGCAAACACTGCAGCATTCGAGGAGATTAAGAAGATGTTCTCGACTCTCGAAAAGAAGTCAGAAGAACAAGAAAAACTGACAAGCTCACTCACAAAACAGGTTGAAACCCTAATTGCGAGAACTAGAGCCATCTTTCCACGCGGAACAACCAAGCTCCGCGGAAGAAGACTTGATTTCGCGACTCCGCTTGACCGGACGCAAAATACAAAAAAGAACCATCGGGAAAAAACCTCGATGAGACAACCCCGACGCTACGCTCAAAACCACTAACAACCTTCCGCCCCTCAACCAGGGAACGGGGGACAATGAAGTTGAACGAGTCGATCTCTAGTTCAACGAATCGTCTAAAGAATCAGACGAGGATGCAGATATACACTGTAGAAGGGTTAGAGACCGTTCAACTCAACATAATTCCTGAGTCTATAAGCCCATGACGAAAGAAGAGGAAAATATCTTCTGGGTAGAGCAGGAATAACAAGCCAAGGAACAAGCTCGAATCATCTGTAGCAAACGTCGACAAGCCTAGAGGGCATCTGAAGATGATTTTGACGCAATTCGCGATCTCTGCGAATCCCTCGCAAAAATCATGGCTGAAATGCAGGTGGTGAAGTCGCAAATTCATCATGCCACCAATGCGGCCCCAGAAATCGACCGACTCCTTGAGGAAGCACAGAGAACTCCGTTCACGGCTCGTATAACTAACGCCCAAATTTTGGATCCTGGAAAAGTCAAAATCTTGATGTACGACGGAACCATGGATCTGAAAGCGCACTTACAGACCTTTCAGATCACGATGGCCAGATCGAAATTAAGGGAAGGCGAAAAGGACGCTGGCTTCTGCCTTCTCTTCGTCGAACATCTCTATGGGGCAGCTTCTAACGCCCCACTCCCTGGGCCGCTACTACCAAGCCCAATAACCCTAAGTATGATACTATCCGCTTTGGGACACAAAGGCCCACACGACTTTCCTATTGGGTATTACCCCAAAAGGCCTCATACTTATTTGAGATATTGGACTCCTTATATACTAGTCAATCCTTGACTAGTTTTCCAATGTGTGATATTTGTGTTTGACCATACATAGATCCCACAAATCACCTCTAGTTTGCATACCAGTCGGCCCTACTGATTCCATCCTAGAATCAACCGCGCTCTGATACCAACTTGTAACACCCCACTCCCTAGGCCGCTACTACCAAGCCCAATAACCCTTAGTATGATACTGTCATCTTTGGGCCACAAAGGCCAGCACAAATTTCCTATTAGATATCACCCCAAAAGGCCTCACACTAATTTGGGATATTGGACTCCTTATATACTAGTCAATCATTGACTAGTTTTCCAATGTGGGATTTTTGTGTTTGACCACACATGGGTCTCACACAGCTCTCGGGTGGTTCTCTCGTCTAAAGCAAAATTCCATCGCGAGTTTCAAACAGCTTTCCGCGGAATTTCTTAAACAATACTCCATGTTCATGGAGAGGGATACTTACGATGTCAACCTCTAGAGCCATGCTTAGAGAGAGTCTAATCTCTCCGAGATTTCATGAAGCAATTCAAGATCATAATGTCTAAAGTCTGCATCATCAGCGATAAAGTGGCCATAGACGCGATCCGCATAACTCTCTAGTATAAATCCAAGTTCAGAACATTGATAACCCTCAAAAAATCGCATACAATTCAGGACGCCCTGCATAAAGCCACATACTTTATCAATACCGAAGAGGAGATGAAAGTTCTGTCACATAAACAAACCGGCGAAGGTGTCCGCAAGAGACGCTCCCTCTGAACAAAAGTCAAAAAGAAAAATCACTAAAAAAACCAGTACGTCCATCACGAAGGAGAGGACATTCAGGGAGCGCACAACTATGCTATAAATCAGTCGTTCGAAAGAGGGAAAACATCAGGAAACACTGGGACCCAAAACACCTCTTACGACGAAAATTCGTTTTGTGAATTCCACCAAATCAAGGGTCACACGACGGCAAACTGCAAAGTCTTTGGAGCGAGATTAACGACGAAACTGCTTGCTGGACGTATGTCCAAAATATCCAACATAAACGACCTCCTCAGAGAGGAAAATCGGCCACCAAGGCCAGAACAAGCGCTACTAGAAAACAATGCGCCCCAAGGTCCCCGAACGGAAGGAATACATGGAAGAGAGCCCAAGGATAAAACCGGAAATATCAATCGTTGTCGGGTAAACATGATAATCGAAGGATCACAATCCTGTCAAGATAGCGTTTCTGCAATTAAAGCATATCATCGAAAGGCTGAAACGAGCGCAATTTAGCCCAATCACATTCTCTTCACATCTTCCGAATCGCAGAGTAACGCCATCACTTTCGAGGAAAGCAAAACTAATGGAATCGACATCCCTCACAACGACCCCCTTGTGATCGACCTCGTCATCAGGGACCTCGTGGTTGCAAGGATCGATACAGGAAGCACAGTAAATGTGATCTTCCGTGATACGCTAAACTAAATGGGAATCAAGTTATCCAAAATCACACCCACGCAAAAACCACTTACTGGTTTCTCGGGCACAACAACCATGAATTTCGGATCAATCCAATTTCCCTTCATGGAAAAAGAAATCACCAAAATTGTTGATTTCGCGATTGTCGATCATCCTGCCATCTATAATGCGATCGTCAGAACACCTTGGATAAACTCCATGAAGGCAGTTCTGTTAACGTACCACTTGGGCAGTTCTGTTAACTTACCACTTGGGCATCAATTTCCCAACTCCCCACATAATATCCGCGATCTTGAGATGTCAGAAACAAGCAAGGCTTCTCTTCCTAGCTAAACACAAACTAAGACGGGTCACAACGGCACCAGTGATTGGGCCCAAATGATCCAAGACAACTCAACCATTAATCAAGAATGCTTCGAAAAAAACTGAGAATACCTCAGAAGAATACGAACCGGGTTTTTCAATTCCAGAAATGGCTCGACCTAAGGAAGGCAACCAAGCCTCCAAGCCCGATATCTCATATCGAGCAGCGCGAACAACCCAAAAAAGTTGTCGACCCAACTATAGCCACCGCAGCTAAAACGGACGATGCAACATCGCCAAACGAGTAATCCAACTCACAGCAACCCACTGAACTACGAGATGGCTTGATCCTCGGAAAGGGTACGTAGGCAACTTTTCAATAGAAAAATGCAGCTGTCCCCCTGTAAAAGAGGGGGCGGAGGAGTAGGTATGTATATGTATACTCGTATACTCCCATATTTCAAAATATCCGCATTATGTACTTGATATTTTTAAAACTTCTACGCAATAAAAAAATTGTGTTCTACCTTAAAAAAATTGTTGCATCTTCCCACAAATCGCGTACATTCAGTTACATCCGAAAACTTCTAAATCACCATATAATCCGAAAACGGGAGTTATTCGCAAACTCCTCCAAACAAAAAATCTAACACTCTCCTCAAGGGCAAGCGTACCCTCTGACAAATCGCGAAAACATTCCCTGAACATACTTTAAAAACGCAAACGGAAAAAATCTTCCGAAAAAGCGAGACGTCGTGAACCTCCGAAAACGAACTTCCAAACTCGTACGAACACAGTCGATATAGACTCCAAAACCAAAGCGAACATCCACTCCTGCATCAAACCCGTCGATTGGCCTCCGATGATGTGATCCTAGGAAGCCTTAAGCTAGAAGATGAACAAGGAGCAATGGACTTGCATGTAGTTGAGCTTGTAGATGGACTTGTAGCTAAAAAGGAAGAAAAGGAAGGAGATAAGAGAATGGAATCATCCCTTTTCCAATCACTTATGAAGTTAGAAGAAACCTTAAACAAGTCCACAAGTTCTATGATTTACAATCTTAGAGGTACTCAAGATTGTACTCTTTTTTCCAAGCTTGGTTTTGTCCCAATGGGTATTTCAAGTTTGGTTTTTAATGAGGTGATTTTGAGGAACCAAAGAACATAGAAGAATCGAGCTTTGGTTCACAAGGGAAGAATAGGCTGAATTCAAGTCTAAACCAAGAAAGAAGACGAAAGCTCAAATTTAAAGCCCATTTGTCCAAATGGACTTAGACCCACGTCTCTTATGATTTACTTTGCTATTTTCCCTTGTCTTTTTAGTATATAAGTGCTTGTAAGGTTAAACCAAAAAACTATTTGTTATTTTTTATAATAAAGAGTCTTTTTCACAACAGCTCATCTTCTTCCTTGGTGTGTAATATCCATTGAAGAACTCTTGGTGTGTGATATCCAGGAGAACCTCTTAGTATTTTATATCTGAGAGTTTTAAGTCTGTCAAGAATCCATCACCTTCTTGAGAGTCTATTGACTCTATTCTATCCATCTGCTCATTTAACCATCACTACCCATGTCCATTCATCATGCCATCACTTCCAGAATCATTTCATCTCATATTCATCACCAAATCTGCTGGAAAACACCATATATCCATATGTTCTTACCTTGCTTATCTAGATACTTGTTCAAGGTGTGTTCCTTCCTATTGGGAAGGATTACATCAACTGATATCAAAGCCACTTTGAACAACATATCTAAACAGAGAGTTTTTAAATTCTTGGTTATTGATTTTGTTTTGTCTAGTTTGTTTGCTGCAATTTCATTGTTGTTTTTCTTTTGCTTCATTGTTATTTTGCTTCTGCTTGTGTTTTGTTTAATTTTATCTAGAAAACCAAAATAAAAATTGTTAGAACCTGTCAGTTGAATCTGTTTATCACTTTAGAGAAAAAGAAAATCCAGAAAAAAAAAGTTGATTGTCGAATCTTTCGTTAGTTTGTTCCTTTGTCTTTTATCTTGCTTGGATTGTTTCTTTGTTATAGTTGAGTCTTTGGTTTTGTTTAGAAAGGTCGTACGAGTCTTTGTTATTTAGCAATCATCACTGTTTGTGAAGTATATGTAGTTGATGCTAGATACGTTAAGTCTTGTGAAGATAAGTGTGTCTTGGAGCTGAAGTTAACATTGATATTGTTAAGCTTCTGGTTTTTGTCGTGTAGGGATAGAATCAAGGAGAAGGAGAAGACATAGTTGTGAGGCTGAGAGAAAGAAAGAAGAATCATCTAACAGCTCACAACTTCCTAAAACTTTCATAATTAATATCCTCGTTTCCTTATTTGACTTGATCGAATATTTGTCTCCCAAGCTTTAACAAAACTACCTTTGACGGAACATTAGCGCATGATCCAATTATAAAAGAAAGGGGAAGTTGCATAATTTTGGATCAACTCTTCGCTTGAGCAGCAAGACTTACCATTTTTGGCCAAGTCGAAATAAAAAAACACCAGACTAAGCACAACTCAACTTTATCTCTTTATATTGCATTGTTTGGTCTTGTTTTGAAGTAAATTGAAATTTTTCTAGATTTTTTGAACTGAATCACATATTATTCCAGTTTAATTGGTATTCTTGTTCCCAAGCATTACCTTTAGACTGCTCAGACTTTAAGTTGGTTCGGTTACATATGAACATAGCGATCATTGCTGTAATATCTCATCTCATTTTGAGTTGATTCATTCTAGCATAAACTCACAATCTGCATTGTGATTGAAACATTTTTGTTCCATCTCTTTCCAGCTTGATTGAGTTCATTCTGATTTAAACTCAAATTTTACCTTGTGATTGAACTTCTTGTGAGGTACCATGGCTGGAGATATCGATGAAGGAGAAGATATCTCAAGGTTTAAAAGGCACAATAGGCTTACTGATTTGAAGAACTCAAGTTGTGTATTCCAACATTTCAAGGAAAGAATGATCCAGATGCTTATCTGGACTGGGAAAAGAAGATTGAATTGATCTTTAACTATCAGTGATATCCTGAAAACAATAGTGCAAGATTTGCTGCCATAGGATTCAAAGATTATTCTCTTAGCTGGTGGGATCAACTAGTTATTTCTAGGAAACGCAATAGAGAGTATCCCTTAAAGACTTGGACAGAACTCAAAGCCATCATGAGAAAGAGGTATGCACCAAATTCTACATTGATGCACAAACAACAAGGTATGTACTCTAATTTTTCAAGGTCAAGAGAGAAAACTTGTGATAGAAGACATAGGGGAAGAACTTTTGCTGCAACAACTCCAAAGAAATTAGTAAACAAGTCCTCATTCATTAGAAGTTTTAAAAATGAACTTCTAGAACTTTTAGAAAGACTTAATCCTAGTATAATACATTTGCCTTTGTCAAATGAGTGGGATTAGTTACAGGGCTTCACATGAAGCATATCCACAACAAGCTCAATCTAAAGAATTTAGAAGAAGAGGAAGAGGAAGAGGAAGAGGAAGAAGAGGACCTAAATTGTCTATGTAAACAACATGAAGAACTTACACAAGTCCAAACAGAAATTTTGCTTATCTCTACTCCTAATCTCTACACATGTCTCTACTAATACTTGCTTAAATCATATTTCTACTGCCAACACTACAAGAAATATGACTATTGATAGCGTACCAGGATAGTGCTTTTTGTGTTACTGCTATTGTAAATGGACACAGGTTTTATCCATATCTTTTCATTTTTTTTGGACGCTATTGTTACATTCCGGGAAAACAAAAATACGTAGGAGCGTAATTTTGGTAAGTTTCGTCACTTACTATTGCAGATAATACAAAAAACGCTATGGTATTTACAAAACCACCTAAATTTTTCAGCGTAATCAATTCGACTTTGTTATTTCTCTCTAAATTTCTTCATTACTTCGGGACAAATTGTTCATCTCACCAATTCGAAGCTCCATTGTTTAATCGAAAATGTATCTTCCTGACTTCCTCATATACTTCAGCTTTTAGTTAATTGTGATTTCGAGGTATCATCGATATACAGATTGTTTGAATTCGTTAGACTAAATATATGCCAATCTAGATGAGAGGAGACTCTAATGGGACCCGTCGTAGTAAACGTAACCAAGGCTTAGAGCCTACAGAACCTCCATTAAAATTGGGTAAAAATGCAGCCAGAGGAAGTAAGAAAAGAAGTAGTAGTGAAAAAGAAGAACCTGTTAACAGGGATCAAAATGGGGTTAAAAAGAATAGCAATGATGAGATCCAAACAAAGAAAAAAAGGAGTTCTGAAACAAATGAGGAGGTTATTGTTAATCTGTCAAATTCCAATAAGACAGTTGAACCTAAAGAATTAGATAGAGTGGTGGAAGATGTTGAGGATGAGAATGTAAGACCACTTGAAGACGAGGATAAAGTTAATGAAAATGATGATGGTTTTGTTGAGCATGATCAGGGTGAAGATGAGATAGAAGTGTCTGAGAAACAACCTCTTGAGGAAGAAAATAATCAAAGTACTCAACAGAATGACCATGAAGAAAATAATCAGAGTACTAAACAGAATGACAATGTTAACAATGAGATCACTGAAGAAAATCAAACTCCAGTTAATGAAGTGAAGGAAAAAAGAGAAGAGGACCAACAAAGATGCGTACAGTTGCTATAGAACCTAACGAAAGGGTCTCAGTGTCTTTCAATGAGTATGGTGAACATGTTGGACCTAGTTCTGTTACATTGTCATCTTTTCTTGGTCATCTGGTGAGAAAACATGTTCCAGTTACATTGGCTGACTGGAGACAACTTGATCAAGTGTCTAAGGATA
>OVBE01013753.1:0-12493 GCA_900406425.1 Iberis pinnata | reverse complement strand
ATGGATTGACATAAAAGCCCATACTACAACGTGGGTGATTGATAGCCCTTATTAGGAGTAAAATCCTACTATCATGAATTCGGTCCCATTACCATGCAAACATCAACGGACATCCCTAATTTTTTCCATCGATCCAGCCCCTTTCAAAGACAATGTAATGCTGATTAGAAGCGACAAAACAAACATGAATTTGAAAAAGGGAGAAGACGCACTATATGTAGGTTTAGTTTTCAAAAATAAAGTCGAGCTACATAAGGCAATCTCGCTGTATTCAGTTAAGAGATTGTTCACCTTCAAGGTGAGGAGTTCTGACAGGACACGAGTGATTGTTGTATGCGAGGAAAAAAAATGCGATTGGAGGATATATTCAACTAGACACCACGACTCTGAAAACATGTAAATAAGGATAGCAAATCGGAAACATAAGTGTGATGTGGAATCAAGATCTCATTACAGTAAGAAGGTGACAGCCAAAATTTTAGGAGAGCTATTAAAATCCAAATATGCTCATAGACAGAAAGGGCCGAGAGCTTGCGAGGTACCTCGCTTAGTGTTATCCGAGCTGGATGTGACTATATCTTATATGAAATCTTGGAAAATAAAAGAAATTGAAATTAGAAAGGCCAGGAGGAACAAGGAGGACAGCTACAATTACTTGTCCACGTATTTGGAAACGCTAAAAACAACAAATCTGGAGACAAAATCTGAAGTTAAAACTGTGCAGGCAGCCAATGAGGATACGTTATTCAATTACCTTTTTTCTATGGAACTTCCATATCAGGCTATAAATACCTACAAAAAGTTTTTGTAATCTATGGTACACATACAAAAGGGAAATTTCAGAGTTGTTTGGTCGCACTTAGTGAACAAGATGGAAATTACCAGGTATTTCCTCTAGCTCTTGGTGTCATTGATGGTGAGAACAAAGCCGGGTGGACGTGGTTTTTTAGACAGTTGTCCAGGTTCATTGACGAAAACGAAGATCTTTTATTTATCTCCGATAGAAATCTGGCAATATACGCTGGTCTACGAAGTGTTTATCCACGCGCAAAACATGGTGCATGTGTTATCCATTTATGTAGGAATGTTAAGCGTAGGTTCAAATGTGATGGCCTTGCAACTATGGTGTCAAATACAGCAAAGGCTTACATAGTAGGTGATTTTAGATACTGGTTTGAGGAGATCTAGAATCGAAACAAGAATTTTGCTAAGTATTTGATAGACATCGGGTTGCCCCATTGGACACTAGCTTATTTATCGGGTATGCGTTACAACCTAATGAGTAACAACATCTCAGAATCTTTGATCGTTGTACTTCAAGAAGCCTTAGGGTTACCTGTTGCCATAATGGTGGAATCCAGTTGTACAATTCTTATGAAATGGTTTTGCGCACGGAGAGACAAATCTTGGAAGACGTCCACGAGATGTACACTATAAATTGCAGACCTGTTAAAAAGTAATCTAAAAGATGCTAATGATCGTGTCGTGCTAGCCGCAACCGAGTTGATTTATCAAGTGAATGACAGTAATGGGTGCGTCTTCATGATTGACTTACAAAAAAAACATGTACTTGTAGAGTGTTCGATGTGTTGCTAGTTTCATGTAGTCATACGTTTTCGTGTGTACGAATAAAGAACATTGAAGTCTACACACTCGTAGGGGACTGCTATTTAGTGTGAACATGGGAGAATATGTGGACAAAGACGATTATACCACCAGCTAAGGAGATGGAAATAAATCTTCCCGTGTATGAGGAGATGGTGAATCCTCTTAAGACAACAAGAGGATTAGGAAGACCAAGGACGAAAAGAATTCCATCATGAGGAGAACACATGGTATGTTTTTTATGGAAAATGTTAACTTACATGCGTAATTAGTCAATACTAACATATCATCTTTAGGGGGAGGATGGACACCAAGGGTGAAGCGCAAGTGATCCACATGTCACATTTATGGACATAATCGGTCAAGTTGCAAGAACCCGGTTTAGAATCTGGTTTATAATATTTCAGGAAGAGACTTTTGGGAGTGAAAATATTTTTTAGAATATTGTTTAAAATATTTTGGGAAGATACTTTTGCAAGTTACAATATTGTAATAATATTGGTTAGGTAATTTTGCTGGCCTGGGATCAGTTCTCGTAAATGTATTCTTGTCCACGAGGTTTTAGTTTACAGAGAGAGCATTGTAATATTTGTCTTCAATATTGTTTACAATATTGTTTTGAATATTTTGGGAAGATACTTTTGTAAGTTACAATATTGTATTAAATTTTGGTTAGTATGGTATATGTTTCATGAGTCGTCCTTTGTGTTTAATCAATTTCTCATTATATTAGACAAATTAGCAATCGGTTTCAAGTTCTCAGACATATATGAGATTTTTCTAACCAAAATGTAAGTACTGAAAATATTAGAAATTGTCACTTAAAAACATTGTTCAAAATGACACCAAAAGAAAACTTAATAAAACAGAGAGCATTGTTCATATCAAGTTTTTGGGACAAAAGTTACCGAAACACAATAACTACGCTTGCAGAGCTTGACCAACTAGATGACTAGGTGAATAAATTCCTCATAGAGATTGATTGCATACCGATTGCGCATGTTGTCCACCATTTCCTTGGTGATTCCCTTGAAGTCGATCTTTTGAGCATGAAGCTCGATGAACTTGACTGATAATGGTCCACAGTTATCAGAGCATTCATTCTAGGGTACATCAGAGACTGCACAATGAGAAAAGATATTGGGAACACACACTGTCGGAGGTTCTGTGTGGACCAGATTTTTAACAACCAAAGGTAAGATCTTGTCCACTAGTTTCATAAGCTCGTCCACATGTTCCTTAGTATAGGCACATTAGAAGGAATCTAATATGTCAATCAGACCTTCATTCAAGTCGATTACCAATGCAACCCAATGCTATTTCACCCAGTTCATAGGGGCGTAAAAAGTGTCGATATGAGAATATCAGGGTACTTTGTTAAAACGACTTGGGACAAGATCGTTGACATAGTTCTTGATGGTGATGTTCCACTTCCATTCTACTTGTGATCCTTTGCTAGTATATTGACGATATTCGTCAACAAACAGACGGATGAACCAACTATTGAGTATGGCTACTCTGTCATGTACTAATATGTCTCCTAATTTGCGCCATACGAGGCTCAATAGTGCTTCAGTTTATCATGTCAGCAATTAAATCTGATATAATTTTACAAATAATGAAAGTATTTGTACTCACTAGGGTATCAATCCACTTTTTGGGGGTGGCTATGTCCTTGAATATAGAGCAAACAACCGGATGTCCATCAGCATTGTAAGACCTGGACAGTAATTAAATGTTTATTACGAATCTATATATGGGCAATAATTAAATGTTTATTACAAATCTATATATGGAGAATAATTTAATGTTGACATATTAAACATATTATACTTACTTGCCCTTGTATTCTTTCAATACATCCATGAATTTCTTCTTTAGTTGAACATCAAATTTATCAAATGAATGATGGACATGAGGGGGTGGCCCACCGTAATTGGAGTGACTGATAGATGATACATGTTGGGACGTCTTCTGGCCCTCTTCAGGCGTCCATCAGACTCCCCCACCGACTCCTTCCCAGAACGTTTAAGCTCAGCAAGTGTGGTATTATCACCATGATCTTTTGGATCCTAATTGGTGTGTGATGGACAAGAATTAGAATGTGTATGTGATGCCATAGACTTATCTTGAGATTTGTAAAAGGGACATATTGGAAAGGTACCTCCGGATGATCTCCTTCTTTGTCAGTTAATGTGTCTCCAATTTCACTACGGTTATCCCCACCATCATCACCCTCGTCTTCATCGATGATTGTGTTCCCAAGTTCACTACAAGGTTCCCCCTGCTGAAAAACAATATAAATTAATAGCCACTTATTGTAAGGAAATGGTGCTAGTGGATGTAGTAATTGCGACTGACCACCTCGACGTCCATCGCTGCATTGTTCTTGTTTTGTTTCACCTATGAAAGAGTGACCTCTGCATAACAAGCGTATTCAGAGCTAAAATAGGTTTTTGACCCGGGGGAAGAGGCACCACTAACGTCAATGCCATAATCTACATCTGACTACTCAAGAATAAAAGTGATTAAATGGTGTGTAAATATATACATGGACATGAACATGTACATGAACATGGACAAGATTATCAAATAAACTTGGAAGGCATAGATAGGCCACTGCGAACTAGCTTGTTCCTAGAGACATTGTGCGGGTGGTGCATCCGCTTCCGGAGGATTCTGTAGACATGATACATTTAGCATATGATGGTACGCATGTGATAGTTCATGTCAAATTTACACAGAATGGGATAGGACCTTACCCTTAGTGTCCGCAATCTTCAAATATGGAACCTCGTCTATGGCACCTAAACCTTCCACTTCGTTCTGAAGTGTCTCCTCTAAAAAAACAAGAATAATTTTGTGTATGTATGATTGCATTTTATATATGTATTCGTTTACATCCTCTATTGTTAATCCTTTTTTATATTTTCATCTCCTTGGACATCGTCTGCATCGGTTACGACTTGTCCACCATGTTGGACATCCTCTGGATCGGTTACGACTTATCCTTCTCTTTCAGTGGTCCCCTGCAAAAAAAAACACAAGATAAGTAACTTGGCCAAGAGACAATGTGGTAACGTTTTTTCAAACCTCTGTTGTGCGGGGCTGAATGCTAAGTTCTGGAATCTCCTGTCCATCATCTCCACAAACTAGAGTGGATGATTCTTTTACATTCTTGTCCTGCATTATACGAAAATAGATTGAGAGCATATTTATGTGCATATGACATATAGAGAGAGTTCGTTAACCTTCTATGTGGACAAGTTGTATGGTTGGTCCCGCTCTATCATCATCGACTTCCCATGTGTTTTTTCAAGCTCTTGGACTATTTTACCAACACTAACAACATTATCAAAGTTTTCCCCTCCTGTGATTCCCAGAACATTTTGTGAGCTACTCCTGTGTGATATTTTCTTCCCAAAACTCGTCCCCTGCGACAACGACTGTGAGAATTGAAGGCGTTTGGTCCTGCTACGAATCATACCAGACTAGCGGAGTTTGCTTATTAATTAGTCTATCATCTCATTCATCATTGACTTTTTCATATTCTCCAAAAACTTCTTCATGTCAGCGTCCCGTGACGCATTCATGAATTTCATATGCTCGAATACTCGTCCTATGTCGATTGTATTTGAATCTTGACCCCCTACTTCTTCCTGAACACGTTTTCTTTTGCCTTCCTCCTTGGGTTTTTTCCTTGATTCTTTAGCTTCTTCTCCGTAGCTATGACAGGCCACTTTGCGTATCCGCCGGACCACATCTCCTTCGAGAACTTGAATTGTTGTCCGATAAGAAGTTCCATGTATTCTATGGAATTGTCCTCAACCTCGTCGTCCCACTCATTAACATCCTCGTCCATAATATGATGGGTGTCATCCAAGTAAGGTTTGACATAAGCTGCATTGTAGACAAATAGACAATAAATTAGAAAGTTTAACACAGTATACCACAATACACCAAGTATGTTGACACTTACATTGTCCATACATTCGACGTCCATAATCTTTGAGTTGTGAAAAAGTTTCAAGACTGACAAACTTTCAACAGAATCATTGGTGAAAGTGTTGTGATCATCCGGATCAGGTAGGAATCTCTCGAGCTCGGGTATTGCCTTGAAGAAGAACAACTGGAAAGCCAGAGTAAAACCGTGAGTGGCCGTGTGATATTGGTTGAATTTTTCTTCCAAAACATTTATAGACTTGCACCTATCACCCAGCTTCACCATCCTCAGAGTCAGGTTAAATGATTCACGTCCTTGGGATATGATTCAAACGACTGAAGGTCTTTTACCATCTCTATTATTGGAGAACTAGCCCGGACCGGCTGTTTGCTACATAAAAGCACCCCTTCAACTATTACAATTAAAGCAAGCCTCCTCCTACGCCAAGACGGCATTATGTCCCACTGAGGCATTTTCGAGTCATCCTTCAAAATGTCTACGATCTCTTTTATCATCAGGTCCTCGTCTTCACCGGGTAAAAGGACGTTCTAGTATGGTTTTTTGGGTTGGTGGGAGTTTGTAATCTCCTTAACTCTTGCAAGTTTGGATATGGACCGCATGGTAGTCCTGTCACTATTTCGAACTCCTGGAGTGAATACCTAAACGGATAACCACCAAAGACAAACCATAACTCGTATTTTTATGTAATCAGAGATCTACATAGCATTTGATGGACGAGTTTTCCGGATAATGACGCCTTCTGTACCGGTAGCTCTGGGATACCTTTTAATGCCTCGACCATATCTAACAGGAGATCCGGCCTCGAGTAGGAGTTTAAACGGCCGATAGGAAGGTATCGATCGGTGGCGAAAAGTCGAGAAGGGAGTTTAGAAGGGTTGAACACAAAATCTTCAGTCTATGTTTCTTGGAAAACTTCCGCCTCTTTTCTTCCACTTGTATGTGGTTTCACGGCCCTGTTACACAAAGATTTTCTACAACTAGTAGAGGCAGACATCTTCGATTTGAAGACCATAAAGAAGAAGGAAAGGATGGACAATAATATCAAAGAAATTAAATCGGAGGTGGAGATGAGAGAGATTAAGAGAGAGAATGGAAATGGCGTAATGGAAAAGATGGAGGAGAGATACTCGAAGATATGTAAGGCATAACATATTTGATGGGACAACTAATACAGCGGTTTTATTGCACTGCCATTTTTTCAAATTTTAATATTGCGGTTTCCAATGTTCAACGGTAAATCGAACATGCGAGAGATATCGCAAATCAGAGACAATTTCGTCATCTCATATCTGTTATTATAGTATTATGGATAAAATTGGTCTAGTATGGTAAACCGAGTAAATTATTGAGTATATATGGCATTGGAGATAAATTAATCTTTAAAAAATCACAAACCGTTAGTCGACACCAAAATTACTAATCGTGGAAGGTAAAAAACTTGAGACTAACTGGTTACAAAAAAAAAAAGAGAGTCGTGTTTCTATTGTAGAAAACAGGCCCGTGCCTAAGCTTACGTATAAGAAGCGTGAGCATGGGGCATCAAAATTGAAAAAAAAATATTAGTTAATAATTATATATGTTAGGGCATCAATTTGGAAAAAAATTTTGTTAGATTTTTTTTGTTAGTTTTATATAATTATATTTTAATAGATATATACTTCAATATTCAATATATCATCAAACATTCATTTTACTCGGAACAAGATTTGAACAATTCCAGAAGAATGAACAAATAATCGAATTTTTATTTGATTTAAGAAAATTATAATCGGCGAGTGATGATAGTTTTGCTTTTTGCACCAATCTTGAAGATTTTCTAATCTTTAGAAGGCATTTAGATGTTGGTAATGATTTTTTTTTAACTTAAATTTTTACTATAAACTTTACCAAAAGAAGTTAAGAAGTCTATTGAAGTGTTAGACTTTTTAAAAGCAATTGAGGATTGATATCCAAATTCATGAATTGCTTATCGTATAATGTTGACTATTCCAGATTTTGTAGCATCTGCATAAAGAATTTTTTTTAAACTAAATATGATAAAATCGTATTTTCGTTCGATTATGTCACATGAAAGATTGAGTGACTTGTTATATTATTTATTCAAAGAGAATTGTTTAGAATTGTTGATTTTGAAAGTTTGGTGAACGAATTCGTAGAAAAAAAAAAATTATGTTTTAAATTATAACTGGGTTTGCGTTCTATGTGATTGATTTTATTATTGTAGACTGAATTGGGGCATCTTTTTTTTAATCGCTTATGGATTTTTTTTTATGTTGACACAGCTTTGGTAGAAAACATCGCTTTTATTACAACATGGTTGATGTCCCAATTTGAACTACATTGCAGGTGTAATTTAATTTCTAACCATAATGGAGAAAGCCAAAAAGTTGAATTGAGTAAGTGTCAAAAAGCCTGTGAATCTACTGTACGTATACTATTAATTAACATGCAACTCACAATTATGAGCTCTTTGATACATTATTGTGAAAGTCAGAGACGATTTTGTCCAATCTTAATATTAGCCCCCACGTATTAACTTCCTAACTACGTGGCTTCTTCATGCTTCACACAAAAAAAATTATTTTCATTGTCTTTTTTTCTTCAAAGTTATCAAAACATTAAATTGTTATAAATACTAAACTTTACAAAACAAGCATCCTATCATAAACAAAACAAAATAAGTTCAAAGATCTTTCTAATTTTGTAGTTCGTTACTTCATTATCAGTTTGATTCACAATAAGAAACCTATAAACGGCGCCGTATGATGAATTTGTCATTAAGTGGTAGAAAAATTCCCATGCCAAGTGTTTTGGAAGAAACACCATATATCTTCCCCGACGGATCACCGACTCTAGACGAGTTATTAAGAGACTGTGACAGTTTCCGGAAAGGAGATTCCGGCGACGTTTTACGAAGCGATGATCACGTAATAGATATCGAAGCTATACATATACAACCAGTGCCATTCGTTCTATCATTTAACAATCTTGAATATAACGTCACACTTCGTCGGCGATTTGATTTCTGTCGAAAAAGTTCCGTTTCAGTGAAGACTCTACTCGACGACGTTTCCGGTGAGGCTTGTAACGGCGATATCCTCGCTGTTCTCGGTGCTAGTGGAGCTGGAAAATCGACGTTAATCGATGCACTTGCGGGACGTGTAGCGGAAGAAAGCTTAAGAGGCTCCGTTACACTTAACGGAGAGAAAGTTTTGCAATCTAGATTGCTTAAAGTGATATCAGCTTATGTGATGCAAGACGATCTTCTCTTCCCAATGCTTACCGTTAAAGAAACTCTAATGTTTGCTTCAGAGTTTCGTCTTCCTAAAAGCTTATCTAAATCGAAGAAGAAGGAACGTGTTGAAGCCCTAATTGATCAATTAGGGTTAAGAAATGCTGCTAATACTGTGATTGGAGATGAAGGACATCGTGGAGTCTCTGGTGGAGAACGACGTCGTGTTTCGATCGGAATCGATATCATCCACGACCCGATTCTTCTCTTCTTAGACGAACCTACTTCAGGATTGGATTCAACTAATGCGTTTAACGTTGTGCAAGTTCTTAAACGAATTGCTCAAAGTGGCAGTATTGTAATTATGTCAATTCATCAACCTAGCTCTCGGATTTTGGATTTTCTTGATCGTCTTATCATCTGATCTCACGGTAAGAGTGTTTTCAGTGGATCTCCGGCGAGTCTTCCTTCTTTCTTCTCCGACTTCGGTCATCAGATCCCGGAGAAGGAGAATATCACCGAGTTCGCACTTGACCTAATTAGAGAGCTTGAAGGTTCTCAAGAAGGAACTACAGAGTTAGTCAAATTCAACGAGAAATGGCAAAAACAACATTATGCTCAAGCTACACCAAAAGCTAGATCTCATCAAGCTTTATCTCTAAAAGAAGCTATAGATGCAAGTGTAGCTAGAGGCAAACTAGTCTCAGGCTCATCAGGATCAAGTCTAATGTCAATGGAAACAGTTTCTTCATATGCAAACTCATCATTTTTCGAAACATTCATCTTAGCCAAACGGTATATGAAGAATTGGAGTCGAATGCCTGAGCTTGTAGGAACACGAATAGCTACAGTCTTAGTAACTGGATTTCTCTTAGCTACTGTCTACTGGAAGCTAGATAATACACCAAGAGGTGCACAAGAGAGATTAACTTTCTTTGCATTCGTCGTACCAACAATGTTCTATTGTTGTTTAGACAATGTTCCGGTTTTTATCCAAGAAAGATACATTTTCTTAAGAGAGACAATGCACAACGCGTATAGAACATCTTCATATGTTATATCACATTCTCTAGTGACATTGCCTCAGCTAATTGCACCATCTATAGTATTTGCTTCAATCATTTTCTGGACTGCTGGTTTAAGCGGCGGAGTTGAAGGTTACTTGTTCTTCTTCCTTGTGATCTACGCATCTTTTTGGTCTGGATCTTCTGTTATTACCTTCATCTCTGGTCTTCTTCCGAACATCATGTTAAGTTACATGGTTGCGATTTCCTATCTGGCCTATTGTTTACTATTAAGTGGATTCTACATTAACCGAGATCGAATACCAATCTATTGGATGTGGTTTCATTACATTTCGGTTATTAAGTATCCTTATGAAGCTGTCTTAATCAACGAGTTTGATGATCCATCTCGTTGTTTTGTTAAAGGAGTTCAAGTATTTGAAGGTACTCTTCTTGGAGGAGTGTCTGATTCAGGAAAAGTTAAGCTTCTTGAAACTTTGGGTAGATCTCTGAGTAAGAAGATAACAGAATCTACTTGCTTAAGAACTGGAACTGACTTACTTTCTCAGCAAGGTATTACGCAAATGAGCAAGTGGGATTGCTTGTGGATTACGTTTGCTTTTGGTTTCTTTTTTAGGATCTTGTTTTACTTTGCTTTGCTGTTTGGGGGTAAAAATAAGAGGACGTGAATGCACCGACAAACATATGTGTGTTAGTTATGTATTTATTGTAAAGCTTGAAAGTTCTACATATAAGCCTTCTCGATTAATGTTTGATGTATACTTTTTGATCAAATTGTAATTTATACAATCGTGTATATCTATGAAAATTGCCACACAAAAAAACGTTAAGTTATTGGAAAATATATAGAAAAAACATTCAACTATCTTCAGTTAATGTTTTTGCCAAATTAGTATATAATTTTGGTTGATTATGACAAATTAGATCCAACGTTAGTCAAATTTAATGAATCGTTTAATTTGACTAACGTAAAGTCTATTTTGACTTAAAGAACAAAATTTTGGTATTTATTTGGCCAAACTTAAAAAGTTGAAGATTTTTTTGGTCATGTGTATAAATACATTTATTTTAAGAAAATTAACTAATTAAGATACTTTTGTTCATTTTTGGGAAACTAATGTTTTTATAAATAGTTTATTTTAGATACTAAAATATTTGTAACTAAATTTTTTGGTGTATAGGTTTCGGTTGTTTGGTGTATAAGTTTCGGTAAATTTACTCCCTCCGTTTTATAATAAGCATTGTTTTAGAGTTGAATTTTTGTTTTATAAAAAATGTTGTTTTAGATTTTCAATGCAAAAATTAAATAAATTTGATTTTTTTGCCAATAAAATAATTCCAATGTTTTCCTATTGGTTAATTTGGAATTTGTGAATGTTGTCCATAAAAATAACATTAAATATTATAAATCAACCAATAGAAAAAGTATTTCAATTATTCTATTGGTCAGAAAATTTAAAACTTACTCAATTTATGTATTAAAATCCTCAAATGACATTTTTTGTAATAAAAATATACTTAAAATGTCATTTTTAAAAACTTGGAGAGAGTATTAGTTTAAGTATGACACCCATGATCCAATTAAGAAAACGTACTAAATGAAGCTGATTTTGTAAATTGATTAATGTATTCTCCAAATCATACTCATTCTGTTTCACAATAAATATAGTTTTAGAATGGGTTGACTTCACTAGATCCCCTCAACTATATGCATCTAAATTATTTTTTCATCGATTTTATAGCTTTTTTAAAAATCCCTGAATATGTATACCTTTTTACGAGACCCCCAGATTAATCGATCTCATCACTAAACCCCTAGGCGATTAATAAGCTTAATTTATGATTCCAAATTAATAAAACGTGTGAATAATATGGAAAATAATTAATTCAATATTAGATAATGATCCAAAGAAAAAGAAATTCCTAAAGATATGGAATAATAAAGATTAGGCTTAATCTTTTAGTAAATTCCATATTTTATCAGAATTAGGAATTATGATTTCCTACAGGGAATAGGAAACACTTCTACTTTCCTACAGGGAATAGGAAATACTCAGGCCTATAAATAAAGTTCTCCCTCAATGATTCAAGACATCCGAAAATTCTTGAGCAACACAAGAGAATAAAAGCTAGAGAGCTCAGAAGAAGTCTCAAGCCAAATACGATGTTATTTTGAGAGATTCTTTTGTTAGTTTTTATTAAGTGTTGTAATAGATCCCTTATCTTTATATATCAATAAAGATAAACAGTTTTCCATTAAGTCTAAAGTAATACCTAATCGAATTTCTAAAGAGCACAAGAACTAGGGTTTAGGGGAAAAAAAACCCCAACAATTGGTATCAGAGCTCCCGGAAGAGAAGAATTCCGCACGTGTGCAAGGAGACGATTTCAGATATGGAAGCAATATTTGAGATCGAGAAGTTCGATGGTAAAGGAGACTTTGGCTTATGGAAGTACAAGATGATAATGCAGCTAGAACTCCAGAATTTAGACTCATTCATCAAGGAACCAAAAACACCTGCAGAAGGTGAAAAGGTTAAAGAAGGTGAAAAAGAAGAGGACGGTGAAGCTAAGAAGGTCAAGCCTGACCCGAAGACTAAAGAAAATCAGAAAAGAGCTAAGAACCTAATTTGTCTGAGTCTAACTAACCAGGTCTTACGCAAGGTT
>OVBE01013752.1:0-12493 GCA_900406425.1 Iberis pinnata | reverse complement strand
AGAAAGTGACAAGAAATGTTATGTAAAAATCCTAAAATTCAAGTGTTATCAACTGCACCTGAACCACAACCCGATGCACCTGCTTCTCTTCTTGCACCACATCAAACAGTGACAAAAACTGTTAGTGCATCACCTCAAACAATGCCCGGCACTGTAACTGCACCTGCAGATCTTACGGAACAGTCTCCAACAGCTGAATCCTCGACACCTCAAGCTGATCTTCTCGACCGTGGTCAACATCAAAGAAAGGCACCAACTAAATTATCAGACTATGTCTTGCAAACGGTCACTTCTTCTGAGCATCAACAACACACCAACAACAACTATCCACTTCATAATTAGTTGCAGTACACGAGATTCTATGCTAATCACATAGCTTTTCTACACCCTATCACAAGTAACGAGATTCCAAAGCATTATTCTCAAGCTGTTACAAATGAACATTTCAGACAAGCTATGAGAGCTGAAATCAGCGCGTTAGAAGCCAACCAAACTTGGACAGTAGAACTTTTACCTCCGGGAAAGAAATTGATTGGTTGTAAGTGCGTATATACAATCAAGTATAAATCCGATGGCACAATTGAGCGTTACAAAGCTCGCTTAGTAGTCTTGGGACATAATCAAATTACCAGAGAGGATCATGAAGAAACGTTTGCACCGGTTGTCAAGATGACAACTATCCGCCTAGTACTTGAGGTTTCGGCGGCAAAGAATTGGGAAGTACACCAAATGGACATGCACAACGCGTTTCTCCATGGTGATCTTCGCAAAAAATTCTATATGAAGTTGCCACCAGGGTTTAAAACCAATGATCCAAGACAAGTGTGTAAACTACACAAATCTCTTTACGATCTTCGCCAAGTACCTCGTTGTTGGTTCTCCAAACTCACAACCGCCTTATTAGAGTATGGTTTCCAGCAATGCAAGTTGGATTATTCATTATTCACCTATAGCCGTAACGACAATCGCTTACATGTCCTCGTCTATGTCGACGATTTGATTATTATTAGCAGTTCACCGTCTTTGATACAGCTCTTCAAGACATGCTTCAAGATGAAAGAATTGGGCTTATGTAAGTATTTTTGGGGTATTGAAATAGCCTGAAACCCGATTGGAATCTACATGTGTCAACGCACGTATGCGCTGGATATCATTCTTGAATTTGGCCTTCTCGGATCAAAGCCGGTTACCACACCAATTGAACTCAATCATCAGATATCTCTGTCCACAAGCGAAGACTTTGAAGAACCGATTCGCTATCGTCATTTAGTCGGACGGCTGATTTATCTTGCAGTTACAAGACTAGATATCTCCTATGCCATTCATGTTCTTACACAGTTTATGAAAAAACCGAAGCTTGACCATTGGAATGGTGCACTAAGAGTGGTACATTATCTTAAGTCTAATCTCGAACAAGGTCTTCTTTTACGTGCATGTTCTTCTTTAGTTGTCAAAGCTTGGTGTGACTCCGACTGGGCCGGGTGTCCCCTTACAAGACGGTCTCTCAGTGGGTATTTTATTCAAATTGGCGATTCCCCGATCTCTTGGAAAACAAAGAAACAAGAAACCGTCTCTTGCTCCTCCACCGAAGCTGAATACCGTGCAATGCAATACGCTGTTAGAGAAGTTATTTGGATCAAATAGGTATTGTTAGCTCTCGGAATTCATACAGATGAACTGATTGACTTGATGTGTGATAGCCAGGCAGCGATACATATTGCGGCGAACCCAGTCTTCCATGAACGAACCAAGCATGTGGAACTAGATTGTCACTTAGTAAGAGATGTTATACAACAAGGTATTATCGCCACACAACATGTTAATACCAAGACCCAACTCGCTGATATCTTCACTAAGCATCTTGGTTCAACTGATTTTCTAAACTTCAAGTTGGTGTGAATACATTGTCATATTCTGTAAGGGTAGATCAATCATTTATTCTGTAAATAATTAGGTTTAATGTCATGTGTATATACTTTGCCGTTGTGCATTGAATAGAAAAAGTAAACCTTTATACTTTTCAAGGTTTCTCAGGCATTGTTGGTCTTTGTTATGGTCGGCCATGTTCTTTGGATTATTTGGCTTACTCCTCTTGTGCGTATTGGTCAGAATATTTGGCTTTTTGTTGGAGTTTTCAGTATGTTTAGTAGGGGTTCTTCAACTCTGATGTCAAGAGTGGCTCGGACCTTTGACTTTGGGGTTAAGTTCATTTCCTTTGCCTTAAATTATTGCCTTGTTTCCCAGATGTATCGGGTTTCGTCTTTTGAATTTTTAAGTTAATCTAGTTGAAATTTACAGGCTTTGTATGTTTTTTCTTTGTTTATGTGAATTTTCTCCATTTATTATTAATATATAAGTTTATGTGAAAAAAGATTCTTTATTTTTATTCTCTTGTCAAACTATTAAATTTGCATTATTTGCCGTCAAGATTGATTCAAAAATTTTAAGATTCTTATTTCTTAAACTTTGTGAACAGACATCAACATTCTCAAGTTTTTTTGTGTTATATTATGTCGTCTATGTAAAATGAACTAACTCACTAGCCTGGCTATTGATAAAAAGAACTAGTACTATTTTCCCCCATCTGAAAAACTTATATTAATACGAACCGGATACAAATTTAAAATAAAAATCAAAACTTCTTAACAATTTTTTTTAAATAAAAACCAACTCAATGTAACAAATTTTCTATATTCAATGTCCAAAAGAGTGGATCGATCATGATAGTTTATTATCCAAAGACCGAAGGTAAAAAATAACACATAAACTTTAAAATCAAAAACAACGGAATGGATTGACCAAAATTACATGTACCCGATTAACATATTCAAAAAAGTTGCAGGCTCCAAGTAGGTAAGACTAATTGATAAATGCAACTTCGATGGCTCTTCCTCCTTTGGTGAATTGGACTACTTCTCAAAAAAAAAAACAATAAAGACACTTTATTATGATATGACTGAGATCATTTCATTATTGTATATATCAATATATAGCCATTTAGGAAAGAACTTTTGTATAAATACATGTAATATTTTTTAAATGATTAAAGAAAATTATTCACTACACTTTGTTTTTTGACATGGTATCATAATGATACTAAGATTTTCTCTCCAATCCTCATCCGTTATGAATTTCTACAGTTTTTTTCTTCTTAAATTTTTTTTTTAATACTCGGTTTGCTTCGAGAAGGATGTCTAGAAAAGGAGAAACAAATACAGCTACTCCAAGGGTGACTGTTGTCCAACACCACCATCTCACCCTATGACCTAAGCTCCAGTGTCAATTCGGGTTGTGTTATCTCTCAGCCCTTGCTTCGTGAACCGAATTATGATGAATGAGGATCTAGCATTCGTCTTGCCTTGAAAGCTCGAAAGAAATTTGGTTTCGTTGATGGAACGATACCAAAACCGAGTGATGAATCTGCGATCTTGAAGATTGGTGGACTAATAATGATTTGGTTGTGCCTTGGATCAATTTAATAATTGATCTAGTTGTCCGATCTAATCTGTCACACCGTGATGTTGCCAGTGATCTTTGGGAACACATACAGAAACGGTTTTCTGTTAAGAATGAATCCAAAATACAGAGGATCAAAAGTTAAATTGCTAATGCTCGGCAAAATGGACAATCGATTGAGACATATTCCGATTCTCTCAATAAATTGTGGACGACATTAATGGACTATCGACAGCCAAAGTTATGCAACTGCGATACGTGTACCTATAATCTCAGTGTCAAACTTGAACATGAAAGGGATGAAGAACATGTTCACGAATTACTATGTGGCCTTGATGATCTTTACAGTCCCATTCGCTCAGCTTTACAATTTGTGTACCCTTCTCGACACTTGACGATATCTACAGTGCATTGTGTCAAGAAGAAGATTCACCTACTATTCATTCACCTTATTTTTCCCTGGTCGATGGTGCTAGTTTTGTCGTGCAGGCACCCGTCAAAAACATAGCTACAGTTTCTCGAGACAAGGTTGTTCAATGCTCGAGTTGTGGACGCATGGGACATCTTGCTGTGAATTGTTTCCACCAAATCGGTTATCCAGAATGATGGGGCGACCGTCCTTGTTCTAAAGCTTCATTTCTCGATAAAACACATCGTCCTCTTCTGTGCATCTTCCTTCCAAGAAATCTGTTACGGTTAATGCAATCGATGCATCTGGCCCAAACATTAATTACACAGATACGGGATTGACTGGATTGAATGAGAATCAGTGGCATAGTCTTGTTCGAGTGCTTGCTGAACATAACACACTACCGCCAACTCGTCTCACATGTACGTTTCTCTCTAAGTCCTGGATAATTGACTTCAGAGCTATGAATCATATGTCTGGCTCACATGATTTTCTTACTAATATTCATCAAATGTCTCCGATAACTATCAAACTTCATGATGGTCGACATTCGACATCGACAACCTCTGGTTTTGTTCACTTGGGAACCGCATTTGTTTACATAACGTATTTTTAGTTGAATAATTACATTGCCATTTAATTTCAGTCTCTCAATTGACCAAAGAGCATTCTTGTTTTTTTTCAAATTATTGATGTGATTTGCTCCATTCAAGACCGCACTATGAAAACCATGATTGGATCGGGTGAACTTCTTAATGGGCTCTATTTCTTTCGGTGTGTTGAGTTTGCATCATTGATGTCAAGTTCTAAAGACAACGTCTCTCAAAATGATTGGTATTTGTCGCTTCAGACATCCTTCTCTTAAAGTTTTTGAGCATTTACCGATTTCTGAATTTTCAAGTTTTGATGTTTTTGACAATAAGTGTGACGTTTGTATTCATTCAAAAAAAACCATAGATGTTTTTCCAACCAGTTTGAATAAGACTACAACTCTTTTTGAACTAGTTCACTGTAATTTATGGGGTCCCTATAGGACACTGGCTCTTTGTAGAGCTCATTATTTTCTCAGCACTTTTGATGATTACTCTCGTGTCATCTGGTTATATCTACTACCTTCGAAACAAGCTACACCAAACAAGATCAAGCAATTATTTTCTCTTGTCGAAAGATAGTTTGAAACAAAGATTTGCACCTTTTGAAGTGATAAAAACAGTGAGTTCATATGTCTCACTGATTAATTTAGAGGGAATGACATTTATCATGAGACGTCTTGCATTGGTAATGCTCAACAACATGGGCGGGTTGAATGAAAGCATCGTCACATCCTAAACATTGCTCGAGCACTACGGTTTGAAAGAAACTTACTTGTCCCTTTTTGGGGAGAATGTGTCTTAGCAACCGACTATTTAATAAATCGTACATCTTCTAAACTTCTCAAGGGACTCACTCCTTTCCAGATGTTGTATTCTCAGCCTCCTCCTATTACTCATCTACAAATTTTTTATTGTCTATGTTATGCTCACAATCAACGACATAATTGAGATAAATTATCTTTTCGTAGTAGAAAATGTGTTTTTCTTGGCTATCTCTTCAGGAAAAAGGGCTGGCATCTCTTTGATTTGGAAACGGAAACTGTATTTAATACCCGAGATGTTATATTTGATGAAGCAGTGTTTCCATACAAACAATCTACCACACCTCATGAACATCATGTATCAATGGCTCATCAACCGACACCATCTACAGACTCGGATTATTTTTATATCTCTCTGCTTCAACCACCTACTTTACCACCTCAATCAACACCTACTTCATTGTTTGCTTCCCCATATGTTTCACCACTGGTTACACCACCCGATTCCATATCAACATCATATCCGCTACAAACAGCTCCATCATTAGCTACTCATGTTCCAAAAATTATTCCCTCATCTCCTATACTTGACTTGCCTTCCGAACCAGCTGAAACACTCTCAGTTCCTGCAGCTTTGATTAATCCATAATCTGAATTTAGTCATGGCTAGCGTACCAAAATACGATCAACAAGACTTAAAGATTTTGTTGTCAATATTATTCATCCTACTTCCGCTCATCCACTCACTTGAGTGATTTTACAGCCTCCTCCAAATTCTCTGCAACTCATAGATTATACTTAGTTGCAGTTGCTAATTCATCGGTTCCTCAACATTATTCACAGGCAATGCAGGACCCGAATTATAAAGCTACTATGAAAAAGGAGATACATGCGTTGGAAGATAATCAAAGATGAACCATTGAAACACTTCCTTCTGGGAAAAAAAAGCTTTGGGTTGTAAATGGGTATATTGTATCAGACACAAGTTTGATGGTTCAATTGAGCTATACATAGTTGGACTTTTGGTCTTCGGAAATCATCAGGTTTGTGGAGAAGATTTTACAGAAACTATCGTGACCAAGGCACTTGGGAAGAAGGAATTTTCCAATTTTCTTCTCAAATTGGGAGTAAGGTTGGGCATAGAAATCAAAACCCAAAATCTAAACCGCAACCGAACCGAAAAAACCGCAATCGAAAGCGGATCATTCTTGCAAATAACCCAAACGGTTCTTATATATCTCAACCCGAAAAACTGAATCCGAACCCTAATCAAACTGAAACCCGAAAGTATAACCGAAAAATCCGTATATATATGTAATTGTGATCGAAGAGTTATGATTTTAGGTAGAAAATGTAGATTTTAAAAAAGGTAACTCGGATATTTATGGGTTTTTGTATGATATTTTGGGTTTTTGATCAATTAACTTGGATTTTAGCTAGGATGTTCGGATAATTTGGATTTCTTATGGATATTTCAGATTTTCGGTTCCACTTCGGTTCCACTTCGGTTCCTATTAAAAAATGAAATAACTGACTCGAACCTGAATAGACCCGAACCAAATTCGAACCTAATTTTTAAATAATCCAAATGGTTCTTATATGCTCGTAACCGAATAACCCAGAAATCCAAATTATATGAACCAAAAACCGAATGCCCACCCCTAGTTGGGAGTTACGAATCTCCACTCTCCAACTTAAGAGGGGGTATTACGATATGATTGAGATCATATCATTATTGTATAGCCATTTAGGAAAGAACTCTTGTATAAATACATGTAATGTCTTCTAAATGATTAAGAAAAACTATTCACTACATTTTGTTTTCTAACAGAATTTTATTCTTCTAGAGAACAAAAATGACATCATAAACTCCAATAAGCGACCAGTCAACGATGAAGTCTAACTTGAAGTAAGAGATGATTTGTATGCACCAATATTTGGCCTTGTGTAGGTTTAAATCTCGATTAAACTCATACCGTAGAGACAAAGAAACTTTAATTTGATGAAGCAGACTTTTGAATAAGATAACCTAAGATCGAAACCGAACATGTACCAACGAACCCAACACTGAGCAGAACAAGGCTCATCTAGCCAAAGAATAACTGTGAACTGAAACCAAACTTTTTGAAACAAAGATTCATAAACCAAACTCTAAACGGTTAACATAAAACACACGATGACCACCCCTAAACGTGTGACACAAATCTAACCCGACCAAATACTACCACCACAAATAAGACCAGAAACATGAGACAACCACCACCCGAGGAACTCCACCACCACAAAGAAGTAGGAGCAAGGAAACCTCTTAATGACTTTATACCTATTCCTCCCCCAAAAGTGACAAAGAGGTTGCGTGAGGAAGAGAGACTAGCGAAGTGGAGGAAACCACTACAACAGAAGATGAAGTCATTAACTTCTAGATTTTTCGACCTTTCGACCGTTGACACCATATTCTATACTCGTATCCCAAACTGTAGTCACTAGACTTCAAAATCACCTTAGAAGATAGATCTTGACGTATATCCAAGTTTATATGAAGAAATCCAACCAAGAAAGATCGCCGGCTACCGTGTGAAAGTATCCCATATTGGAAATGGAGAGGGATCTTGAATGATATATAAGAATCAACTCTTTTATTTATTATGATTAAAATTTAAATATCAAAAAATAAATCTTTGCATAAAATTTTAAAATCTTTACAGTTTACATTAAATTTTTAATTCAATTATTCTTAATAAAATTCTACACTTAGTCAATTTAAATTAGTTAAAGTACAATAACTTTTTAAAAATATCATGGTTTGTATAACATTGGATTCATAATCCTAACTTAAAATCTTCATTAAATAACATTATGTTTCAACTCTTTAAATGAAAATATTTTATATACAAGAATCAATATTTATAAATTTTAAAATAGAAACTAAAATCAACTATTAAATAACATTAGAGTATACCAATAGAATTGATTTGAAATCATCAATTATGTAAATCCCGCAGTGGTCTGAACCGGTTGGGTTAACCCGGTTTGATCCGTGTTTCCACACAATTGTTCTGCAAATTCATAAAACCTCACTTTAATCATACTGCATTGTTCCATCCACTGCTACATGTTGAATATGAAATCTTTCTATATTGTACCTTTACAAGCTTTTTGTTTTTTTCTCACTTGATTATATTTATTAGAAGAATTTGATACAACCTAATGGAACTTCTAAGCTCGAGAGTAATACCAAAAAAATAAGCCGATAGGAACAAGCCTTTTGTTTTAAGGTTCAGTTTTTGAAAACTGTTATGTTTTTTTTTTTTTTTAATTAGTTTCTTAAAACCATAAATATGTGCTGAATATGTGTATTTTAGAGTTATATTAATAAAAAAATTTCTAAATCACAATAAAAAAATAAAATTGAAAACATAAAGTTTATAACGATTGACTACTAGTATCAACAATTATACACATACATCGCAAAAATGTTTCTATTTAAAAAACAGTTATACACCCAATGGCGGTCTTAGAATTTTGACCAGGTTCAAAATATTTGTTTTAAATAATTTTAATCCAAAAAAACTTTCAAAAAATTAAACCTTGGTTTGGGAGGTTCAACTCACAAAACTTACCAACTATGCTACTAATTTTTCTAATGCTCTTTCATGCTTAAAAATTTATATAAATATCTATAGTGGTTCAAGTGACCCACCATCTTGGTGGGTCAGTCCATGGTTCCACCTATAAATCAAAAGGTTGATTAATATTTTTAAGTCCTTAACTTTTTGGGTTCAATCTAACTCGGATCTAATATCGATAATTTAAAATCACTAATGATATGCTTTTAAAACCTCTCTCACTTAATTTCGTTTAATTCAACTTAAACAACCAATATAATTAAACATTCAAAGCTAAATTAAACATATTTAAGTGAGGTAAGAGGGTTTCAGAAACATGTCATTAGAGATTTCATATTATAGTTATTATCACCGAGTTATATTGAATGCAAAAGGTTATAAAAATTTAAAAGTTTCATTTAAGTTTTTGATATATTAGGGGAAATTATTGAGAAATTTTAAATTTGTGATGTATAAAGGAGGGGAAATTGAGTTTGTAGTAAATTACACAAAACACTTAAGTTCGTGAATAAAATGAATTAAAGCCATATAATAGAGTGGTAAATACGTTGTCCGCCATTTTAAATAAATCGAACGAAATATAAGACTTGTATATTTTCATAAAGAAACAATTGTATATATAGATGAGTTTTTTATTTATTTATATGAAATATGTATACAGATCTGCAATTGTTATGTGTATTAGATATAAACAATATTTTTTGTTTCAAAATAAAAATGTTTCGGGTTTTTGCATATAAATTAAAATTATTTATTATTTGAAATTTAAAGAATATTTAACTACTATCTGTGTGGAAAAAAAACACAGCTCGACAAACAAAAATATAAAAATTGCATAAAAATTCGAATATGTTAATTAATCTGAAGAAAAAATCAATCTCGGAAGCTGATATATAAATGATATGTAAGGAGTAATAAATAAAACTAAAATATATACATGGAGGGAGTTGGTGTGTAGTGTAGTTATGGAGAGTGATGGTTGGTTAGTTATTTGGATGATTCGTCATTTACCAGTTTTGAGAAAGAACTTAAAATCTTTTGAACATTCTGACAAGTTAGCTAACTCAGTTTNTTTTTTTTTTTTTTTTTTTTTTTTGGTAAAGTTTATCTAAATAAGTTATTATTTGTTGACAAAGGCTGGGAATATTGTGATAATCGATTAGTCTGTTACTTCAAGAAAGAAGCATTACTTATACATCAATGTTAACAGCCAAAGCTCTCTTTTTCAAGCATATAGTACAAAGGTTATACGAGTTATTGTCATCACACTTGGTGTATGTACACTACTTATCTATTTTCTTTTGTTCAAAACTACACTGCATAATATCTATATATGTACACTACTTATATATATATATATAGATATTATGCAGTGTAGTTTTGAACAAAAGAAAATAGATATATATATATATATATATATAATCAAATCGCTTTTAGTTATCTATGTGACAGATTAGCATGGCTTATATAGTGGTGTTAGAGTGGCCATGAAGTCAAGCAGAGAAATATGAAGAAAATAATTGGTTTAAAATTCATAATGTTTTTTTAAGATCATAAAAAACAAAATCACATAAGTTAGAAAATTATATTATAATAGACGGAAAATTGAAATTCAGAGCCCATTAATTGACAAACGCAAGGATATATTCATTTGCCATTTCTACTTTTTAGTGATGTACTTTCCTACAGTATATTGTGTCAAATGTTAAAATAATAATGGCTTGGTTTAATAAGGATCAAGGGGGTCTAGTAGTTGTATTGTAATCAGACTTGAGTTCGAATATGACCACTCGTATAATAAACATATTTTCTCCTATTTATAAAATTTAGATTACTGGGCTGACATATTATTATAGCTCAAAAATTAATGTGACAAAAAATTGCTTCATTTGAAAATAAGAAGAACGCATATACAAAAATCTATCTAATGGAGTTAAAGAACTTAAAGATGGGGCCTTGAAATTCAATACACAAATTTGTTGCCTAAAGCAATAGCTTTTTTCGTGAGTCTGTGAGCAAGGCTAACTGTAAAGCTTGTTCACTAGTTCTTCAATATATATAGCGGGCAAAAATAAGAAAAAATATTTTTGATCGACTAAAGATTTTTTGCCATATCACAATCGGCCGGTCTATTAATCCAAATTCTATAAATTAATAAAAATGCACCTGCTATGCGATGGTCAGGTTCGATCAGTAGTTTAGAAACAAGACAGCAAAGGTAACAGACATTAAACCACTTACTCCTTGTTACTAAAGATTTATTTATTTCTTATTCTATTTTGCGTAACTATGGTTCAACCATTTTGATTCAAATGCTACAAAAAAGTAAATAATAAGAAAACATATAAGAAGATGAAAAATTAGAAAGAAAAGAAAAACTGGTTTACGATGAACCAAAAAAAAGCTGGTAAATAGATTAGTTGAAGTTTAGTATAAAAATGAAAATTAGCATTAACCATCAATTCTGTAAGTAATAGGATGCTTCAAAGCATACTTGTAATGAAAGTCTCTCATGTACGCATCGCATACGTGTTGTGCAATTTTCTCTCGCACGATATTCATATGTTATTTTGTGTCGTATCTTATTGTTCTTCTACAAAAATTATATCTACTAAAATAGTCTTATTAATATTTATCGGGCAAGGCATCATTCTTTACCGCAAAATCTTAATCAACATAAAACACACATAATATTAGTGAATAACTAAAGTTATTTAATCTAATTATGACTATGCTGATTTTGTTTTGTATCGAAATATCAATTGTGTAAAGTATGAGAGGTGTAGGTCTCTTTAGACAAAGCTTGAGATGTTAAGGCCTCCAACCTTGGATGATTTGGTTCTCAATGAAATGAGAGGGCAAGATAAGGTTTTCGACCTTCTTCTAACCTTAAATCCATCCTACAATGATTTGATTAAACAAATCTTAAAGGCTGATAAACTCTCCTCACTTGAAGATGTGAAGATGTGTGTGTTCAAATCCAAAGGGAACAAGGGTCTTAAGGCCTCTTTGGTGGAAAAAAAAAAGAGAATTGGTTCATGTTAACTTTGGCAACGAGGGAGTCTTTAAGCATGAAGATAGGAAGAAGCTAATACGTCACCATTGCAAGAGGAGTGGATATACAAAAAACGAGTGTTGGGTATTACATCTTTATCTCAAGCCTAAGTGGATGACTCCAAAGGACTCTAGGTAAATTATTCTCACAGGGAAGCTCATGGAGTGGATGAAATTCAAGGATAAGCTCATGGTCAAAGTCTCATACATAATGGAAATGCAAGTCAATGTCAAGGGAGACAATTCCACGGCTTTGGTCTCCTATACTCCAAAGGTTGTGGCTCTTAGCAATGATGATTTAGTAAGAAGATCCGATCTAGATGTATTGACAAAGCCTTAAAAGAGACTTCCAATTATGATGTATTTTATAATATTCGTTATCATATTATGTTTCCTGTTGTAGATTCGGATGCTTCATGCAAATCTCGATAATGTGGAATTGAGGAGATTCTTAAACATGAAATATATATATATGGAGTCATAGTTGAATCAACTTAAATGAATGTGGATGCAAGTGCCTCAACCAATATATAAAAGTTCTGTTGAATCAAGACTTAAAATTAGGTTTAGGTCTTAGATTATGTGGGTAAAAGC
>OVBE01013751.1:0-12494 GCA_900406425.1 Iberis pinnata | reverse complement strand
AGCCAAGAAAGTTCAAGGATTCCAAAGCCAACTACTCTCAAGAAGAAGAAGCGACAATGGAAACCAGTTCAAGCTACAAGGTTGAGGAAGTCAGCACCTCCATAGTTTCCTTCTAGGATGACTACGTGAAGAAGTCTAACCTTGGCGCACTCATCAAAGCCTTGAAAGGGTTTGGTAAAACTTCATGTATCTCTTAAAATGCTAAAATTGCTCATAACATTGTTAAACCAATTATCATAGATTCTGAAGTAAGTCATCATATGATTAGTAATGCAAATATGGTTAGCAATATAAAATTAGCTTTAGGTAATGTAATCATAGAAAACGGTAGTAAAGTTCTGGTTAAAAGACTAGGTAATCTGAATTTGTTTGGTAGGGAATCTCAAGCTTTATTCATGTCGAATTTTACATCCAACCTAGTATCTGTTAAACGAATTGCTACATATTTAAATTGCTTGGTTATTTTTAGTCTTAGCGAAGTTTGGTTTCAAGATATTAGTTCTGGAGTCATGATTGGTAAGAGAGAAACCAAAGGAGACTTTTATGTACTCGAAGAGTTGAACTCAAGCCATAATTTATATGCAAAATTTTCTATTGCTTTTCAATATGTTATTTATGATTTAAACAATGTTTTATGGCATGCTAGACTTGGCCATCCAAATTCTAAATCTTTAAGTTTGATGTTTCCACATGTTAGGTTTAATAAATCTTCTAATTGCGAAGCGTGTATTATTGGGAAACATAGTCATTGAGTTTTTTCCAAATCAAATGTGGTTTATGAAAATTGTTTTGATCTTATTCATTATGATATTTGGTCTTCTCCATGTGCATCTAGAGAGAACCATAAATATTTTGTTACATTTATAGATGAAAAATTGAAATACACTGGGATAACTTTGCTTGCATCAAAAGATAGGGTCTTAGAAGCATTCAATAATTTTCAATGTTATGTGACTAACCAATACAATGCAAGAATTAAGGTTTTCAGGTTAGATAACGGAGGAGAGTACACGAGTAGTGCGTTCAAAGACCATCTCCCGAATCATGGCATCATACATCAAAATAGTTTTCCATATACACCTCATCAGAACGGTCTAGCCGAAAGGAAAAATAGACATATGATGGAGATCACTAGGACCATGATGTTTCACAACAATGTTCCAAAACATTTTTGGTCGGATGCTGTGATCACGGCGTGTCATCTCATCAACATGATACCAACACAAATCTTTGATGATCTTATCAGGCTCTCAATAAAAGAAAACCATACCTTAATCACTTACGTGTGTTTGATTGTGTGTGTTATGTCATGATTCCAGATAATATAAGGAACAAGATCGAACCAAAGAGTGTGAAAGCCATGTTCATCAGCTACTCAAGCACTCTGAAAGGGTATAAGTGTTATGTTCCAAAAAATCAACGAGAGATGATCTCTAGAGATGTAAAGTTCATTGAAGGTACATGGTACTATGAAAACAAAGATTGGAGAAGTCTAAAAGACCTATCCGAATCAGTTTCAGATAGAGCTACAAACCTCAAGAATTTTATGAAAAACCTTGGTATTGATCTACATGAAGATAGTGACGCTGAAGAAGCTCTTGTCCAGACTATACCAAAAGCTGAAAATCATCCCCATCTTGATCACGAGGAGGAGACAAGTACTGATGAAAAAAATTCTCTCTCGTCTCATGATGAAGACGAAGAGCATCCGGTTGTTCATGCTAAAGATGGAGATGAATCTGAATCCAAGAACGAAACTGAACCAGAACCGGTTCAACTAAGAAGAAGTACTAGACCTAATTTTTCGTCTCAATGGAAAGACGGCAAAGTCTACTACAACAACAACTCAGTTTCTCATCCAATTCAAGCAGTATGTTCTCTTGCATTATTCCCTGAAGAACATCAAGACTTCTTGGGAAAACTTGATGCAAAANATGGAAAGACGGCAAAGTCTACTACAACAACAACTCAGTTTCTCATCCAATTCAAGCAATATGTTCTCTTGCATTATTCCCTGAAGAACATCAAGACTTCTTGGGAAAACTTGATGAAAATTTTATTCCAGAGACTTATGAAGAAGCGATGGAAATCAAAGAATGTAGAGAAGTTGTTGGAGAGGAAGATAAAACAATGGTGGTTAATGAAACTTGGGATGAAGGCGACTTGCCTAAAGGAAAAAAAGACAGTTAGCTCAAGGTATGTTTTCACGATCAAGTACAAGAGTAACATAGATGTAGAAAGGTATAAAGCAAGACTTTTGGCAAGAGGATTTACTTAGACATATGGGAAGGACTATCTTGATACGTTTGCACCGGTAGCTAAGCTCCATACTGTACGAGTTGTATTCTCACTAGCAACGAATCTCGAGTGGGACTTATGGTTGATGGATGTTAAGAATGCATTTCTTCAAGGAGAACTAGAAGAAAAAGTATATATGACTCCACCTCCCGGTTGTTCAACCTTGTGTTCACCGGGTAAGGTTCTAAAGCTAAAGAAGGATGTCTATGGCCTGAAACAATCTCCAAAACCTTGGTATCAAAAACTCAGCACAACCTTTAAGACTGTGGCACTATCAACGGCTGAAGCCAAAAATAGAGCCATGAGAAAGCTTACAACCGATTTGATGTGGCTTAAAGATCTTCTCAAGGACTTAGGTATTAACCACAAGGATCCTATCACCATGCATTGCGACAATTAAGCAGCTATTATTGCATCCAATTCAGTTCTTTACGAAAGAACTAAATNTAACCACAAGGATCCTATCACCATGCATTGCGACAATTAAGCAGCTATTATTGCATCCGATTCAGTTCTTTACGAAAGAACTAAATATGTGGAGTTAGATTGCCACAAGGTCAGAGAAATGGTAGAAAAGAAAGTAATCTTACCTTGCTACACAAAGAGCTTCGATCAGATATCTTCACAAAAGCCACAAGTTCAGTGTATGCAAGTTCATCCACGAGAAGATTGGGCTCACCAACCTAATCAAAGACTAGAAGATCCAAATGAGTACTCTTGAGTACCTAGGGGAAAAGAGCTACCTAACTTACCGTCTCAAAGTATCATCAGCACAGTTGTGTTATTTCGAATAAGCACAAAGAGCTTCGAAGAGAAGCTTGTGAACTTGAGAAGTCAAGTGATAGTTCACAAGTAATATGGTAGAAGTGTTACTTTCTATCCACATCGAAAAGACCAGAAGGTTGAAAGCTGGATGATTACAAAGAGATAAAGGTAAAGTTAGTGTGAAAGATAGCCATCAGGACATGAGTACTCATTCCCCAAGCCAGAAGGTTTATACTCTTTTTCCCTTAGTAAAAGTTTTGTCCCACAAGGTTTTCTTTGTTGAGGTTTTTAATGAGGTAAACTTATGGTTCAAAGGTTAGTCATATTATCTATTCTCTGGCTAAGTTTGAGGAAGAGTGTTGAAAAGAAAAAAAAATAAAGTGGACTGTTTTGGANTGAGGTTTTTAATGAGGTAAACTTATGGTTCAAAGGTTAGTCATATTATCTATTCTCTAGCTAAGTTTGAGGAAGAGTGTTGAAAAGAAAAAAAAATAAAGTGGACTGTTTTGGAAAAAACTCGAAGCCCTAATTTACTTTGTAATAATATATATAAACTCTTGTAACCTCCTTTGTTTTTCTTAACTCAATACAAGTTAATCTATCTTTTTCATTCTCTTCTTTCTCATAATCTATCAATTCTCTCTATCATCTTTATATTTATCATAATTTATCATCAACCACTTATAATGTGGTTATGGTTATTGATAGACCTATCAAAAAAGGTTTTATGTCAAGTGATTATGAATACCGACACCAAAGATGGTTGACTGGTTCTGTGTCAGTATGTGATGATATAACATCAACAGATGGTGTTAGAACTTAAGCTTATTACAAAGTAGTTGGTCCCTTCCCCATAAAAGGGTAAGACCTGCCTTGGATTTGAGTGCATTTGGCTGGATTTATTAACACTCATTTTAAAAAGAGCTTTTAACCATTGAATTTTTATTTGTTTACAATTATTAACGGTTTTTACGAATGGTGACCAAGTGGCATTATGATTATGGGAAATGCAAATAGGTTGGAAAATGAGCCATTTTTGTAGAGATGAAACAGCAATGTCCGTTGTCTGATAGTGCAAAAAGAGTGGTGATAACAAGGACATATTAATCTAATTAAATATTCAACATTAACCTACGACCACATCCACAAAGTTTCAGATATTTGTTTCCATTACAAACTTTCTGTCGAGCGTTTTCTGCATTTCTAACACTAACAGTCCCTGTTAATTTAATGCAAGTGTTACTGTAATATTGTTAAACTGGTCTGTTTAGGCTTGTCTGATTTAAGCTGAGCTTGTTCTGTCACATAAAAATTTCAAGCCATTTTTTCAGAAATTGTTGCCATAAGTGTAAGAGGAATCAACTTTCATTTATTTATAAACAACAACAACAACAAAACTTTTCACAAGAGTATCTCAAAAACGCAACAACAAGACACAGTTTATATGACAGAACAAGCTCAGCTTTGGACATTAACTGTACAAAGCCTCACAGCACATAAAAACCCAAACCTCTTTATCTCTATAACTCATACTTTCTCTTCATCCATAGACTCAGAGTAACTTGCTTCAGACGTAATATACTTATACCATTTTGCACAGAACAAGTATACAACGAAATCAGCTGCAGTTAAACCAGCTAAAAGGAAGTAGAATCTATCCAAGTGTCCTTTGTTGAGGTTTCCAGGGATCCAACCAGGCATATCATCTCTTGTAGAGATCTTCATTACAATAGAAACTAGTAAACTACTTACATAGTTCCCAAGCGATATCGAAGCCATACATAGTGCACTTGCAAAGCTCTTTAGCCCGGTTGGAGCTTGACTATTGAAAAACTCAAGCTGACCAACGTACATGAACACTTCTGATGCACCTATCAACATGTACTGAGGTACTTGCCAGAATATGCTCAAAGAGCTCGAGTTCGAGCTTTCTGGCTCTTTGTGTTTCAATCTGTATATCTCCACAATTCCTGCTGATATCATCGCCATTATCGAAATCACGAGTCCGATACCCATTCTTTGTAGCTCAGTGAGACCTTTGTTTGGCTCTGTTTTGTTAAGTCTAGCGAAAAGTGGGTCGAGAAATCGCCTATAAGCGAAAATGAAGAAGGCGACACTGAGGATATCAAAACTCGACATGCTTGAAGCTGGAATTCGGAAGTCTTTGATGTTTGTTTTCATGGCTGCTCCTTGCTCAACGAAAAGAGATGCCATTTGAGTGAATACCACTGAGTAGAGAATTGTACAGAGCCAGATTGGTAAGAGTCTCAATACACATTTCACTTCTTCAACCTGAGTCACTGAGCATAGCCTCCATGGATCGTAAGTTGATCCACTCTCCACCTTCTCGGCTTCATCATCAGGCGTAACAATTGCAGCTCTATCCAAGAATTTGAAGCCTTTGGTATGAAGAATCTTCTTATCTCCAGTTCGTTGAGTCTCGGAATCGTAAAGATTCAAGTGCTCATAGTTGTTCACATCAATCTTGGCTTTTCTTGTTGCAGCAACCAAAACTTGGCAGAATCTAGACCAAGGACTCTCTCTAGGTGTAAAATGTCTGTACTTTGGCGTGCCAGTCAAGAAAAGTACTAACCCTGCAAAAGCAGAGCCTGTGGATGCCCAAAACCCTAGCGTCCATTTACCTTGATCCTCAAAATAACCCAAAACCGTATTCGAAAAGAGCGATCCAAGATTTAGAGCTAAGTAGAAGTAACTGAAAAACGCGATTTTCGAGTAGCCTTCAACAGAATCTTCAGCATCAAACTGATCAGCACCAAAAGTAGCTATGTTTGGTTGATAACCACCATACCCTAACGCGATCAGATACACCGATAGATAGAAAAGAACAGTCGATAACGTCGAGTGTGGCTTACACGGTGATTCCTCAACTCCGCAACCATTTGGTTCCAGTAAAAACGCACCAGTTGATAAAGATAACAACACCAATCCCTATAAACCCATTAAAACATGTTTAACTTACAGCTCAAGAAACAACCCCTTGGTAAGAGAGTGGTGGTGAAAGGGACTTACGGCAACGAAACTAGCTTGAAAGATTGCACAAGTCTTGTAACGTCCCCAATAAGAGTCACTGAGGAAAGCACCAAGCAAAGAGAAGATATAAACAGTTCCTGTCCATTTACTGACATTATTGGCAGCTTCTGCATTGTCTTGTCCCATCACTCTCGTTAGAAACAGAACCAGATTCACTCCTACACCGAAGAAGGCAAGTGTCGCTAGCCCTTGATTCACTATTTTAACAACAACAAAAAAACCAATCCTTTAAAATCTTAAACACGNACATTATTGGCAGCTTCTGCATTGTCTTGTCCCATCACTCTCGTTAGAAACAGAACCAAATTCACTCCTACACCGAAGAAGGCAAGTGTCGCTAGCCCTTGATTCACTATTTTAACCCAAAGAAAACCAATCCTTTAAAATCTTAAACACGACACTTTAATTAAAGACGAAGAACAGTGTAGATAGATTTACCTAGAATGAGAGTTGCAGTGAGCCATTTGCCGGTTTTGGATCGGATTGCTGGATTTCCATGACGATCAACGCTTCCATCTTGAGTACAAATCTCATTATGTCTTACTTTTTGATCCATCGGCTCGATTTCGTATACGGATATTCAAAAAGATTCCTTATGATCTTGATCCTATGATTGTTTGATTTGCAGAGTGAGAGTTAAACCGAAAGCGAGAAGAAAGGAACAACCTCTGAATCAAAGAAGAGACGTCAAAAACAAGAGAAAAAAAGGAAGTGAAAGAGAGATATTAATTGAGTTGCTATTAAAGTGTGAAGGAGAGATGTATTATTTATAGAGCTATTGAAATTAAGTTTCAAGAGATCCTTTCTCTGACGTCTCTTTCTTTCTCTGTTTTTACAATTTCTTATTTATTCTTCTCAAATATTAATATGCGATGCCAAAATATTCGGTGGATTTTCTCAACTGGATTTTAAATTAACTATAGTATTTCTTTTATTACATTAATCAAGGGTTTATGGATGGTCAGTAATTTCACAAAATATCACAAAATTATAGTCTAATAATATCATATATTGTTGACAAAAAATATCATATATTTTTAATTCTTTTTAATTATCATTGACATTTTTCCTTCTAAAAAGATCACAAATATAAAATATTACATTTTAGAATTTTATAGTTTAGTTTTCATATAGAAATTTTAAGTATAGTTTTGAAAAGATTAGAATTTTGTTTCCAAAACTTAAGATTGAAATATAAAAATTTTGAAATACTAAATTTTTGGTACTTTTAAAATATAGGAAGTTTGTGAAAAATTTTGAACCAAAATTCAAAAATGTTGATATTTTAAAATATTTCCCAAACTATGTAGTATAAGATCATAAACCCTATAAAAATATTATAGAAATATTAATCGAAAAATATAAATGTAGTATAGGATAAAATATAATAGAAATATTTATCGGAAAATGTAAAGAAAGAAAAACACATGGTTAAAGGTAAGCCAAGCTTATGTCTGCCTAATTACACCTGGAGGGCTGCTGGAAGAGACCCAAAAAAACTAAAAACGTGAAAAGACAAATGAATAAGTAAAAACGTAAAACAATAACCAAAAGAAGTTAACAAAAAAAAAAGAAAAGAAATTTGAAAAACAAGTGGGAAAAAAGTGAAAGTAAGTTTGTTTCCATATTAAAACAGGATTTGGTGTCTCTTTCAACCACGCAACTCTCATGCGTAGCTGTCTTTGATTGCAAACATTTCTCACTTTTAACTTATATTTTAATTATTTCCTCTTCGTTAAAATCGATTTCCCTCTTCGTTGGTCATTCTTAATCATACTTTAAGCCCTAATTTAACTCCAATCTTTAAGACACTTGGTATTTGTTTTTTTCTTTTGTGTCGGATCTTTCTTGTGTCTCATAAATATGTTCATCTTCCAAGAATTATAATTTCAACACGTTTGGTATTGGTCATCAAAAGTTTGATACCAATTCGGTAATTTATGATTTACACTTTGATTTATGAAATATCCAAATCTAATATAGTTGTACTATTTTGTGCAAATCTTATTCATAGGTGTTACATTCTAAATCCGAAACTAATCATTAAATTAAAAGAATATTAGTATAGACTAATTGAATCTTTGGGTTGAAATTTGTTTTATCATGTGATCTTAAATCAATCAAGTTTTACTTAGCAGAAAAATTACCCGCAGAGAAAAAGCTAAGTTCTAACAAAGTTTGTAAACTCAACGTCATAAATTATACGTCTTACAATATAAACCATAAAAAAGCTACGACATCGTTGTTAACAACAAAATTTGAATGTATATACTAATCGGCGTAACAATAATAGTATAGAAAGGACATACCTTGATTTAGGGTTTCATGGATTGGTCATGGAAATGGAAGTGTCGAGTTCGGTTGATTATAATCTACTTTGCCCACATAAAAGCACTAGTTATAGTCACACGCAAAAGTTAGTATAAGTTCCTTAATCCCAAAGGATTAGGTGTTTTTCTCCTTTTGTTTTTAAATTTTTTATTTAATTTGCTAATTTTAGTTTATTTTCTGTTTAGAATTAATTCAACCTCTGCAGTTTAATTGAACTTCTCTTCTCGCTAGACTTTTATGTCTAGGTACATTGTACTCTCATGATTACTTTGATAGTTTTTTTGTTAAATAGATTAAATTCCATAGTTAAAGAAATATTTATATCTATATGATATGATGATGTAATTATCTATTTAGTTTTCATAATCAAAAAATAATTATCTATTTAGTATATCGTGTTCTTGAAACGAAAAATTACAATCATACTAAATGCGAGATAATTAAATAATTTAATTATATTATCATGGAAGAAATCATGTTACATGTTCTAGCTAGTTTCTATTAATTACAACACACAAAACGACTGTGCTTTGCAGCTGGATCAGAATATTACGAGGTCCAACACAAATTATGAAGACAAGCCCAAATCCAAGATTGGAACAGAGCAACGGTCGACTCCACCTGTGCAACCTAAAAAAGAAAAAAACAGAGCAAAGATGAATGAAAGCAGAATATGTACAATGTAACCAGGACACCATTCTCAATCCCGTCGAATAACAAATTCGATGTCCTTGGAAATGATGATTAAATGGAAGGAAGATAGATGGCAGCTCACAACTCACATTTAACCTAAAAGCACACTCTATAACTTAGTATAAATACCAAGGTCATTGTAATCAAACTTTAAGCAGAATGAAAATAAGTTTTTACTCTAAAACAAAATTTTTCGTTGTCCAATCTTACATGGTATCAGAGCCATGGAAGAGCTCTACTCTTTTTCATCTTTAAACATCACAAATTGCGTTACAGTAAATTCTCAAAGAAGAACTACATTCTGTGAAAATCTCAGTTTGAATCTTTTCTCAATGACCAAAGACTTCTGGGCTTTGTTAATGGTGATGCTATAAGACCGTCACAGTTCACCAGTGTTCCATGCATTGGGTAAGAGCAAATCAGGTTGTTATGTTTTGGCTACAAGGATCTTTGATAGAAGATATCCTAAGTGTGGTTGTTGGATCTAAGTCAGCACACGAGGTATGCACTAATCTGGCCAAACATTTCAATAGAGTATCATCTTCTCGTCTTTTTGAGCTTCAAAGAAAGTTACAAACTCTCTCCAAGGGAGAGAAATCTATGGATGAATATCTCATAGAGGTGAAGAACATATGCGACCAACTGACAGCTATTGGAAGTCCAGTCACAGAGAAAATGAAGATTTTTGCTGCTATTCATGGTCTCAGCAGAGATTATGAACCTGTCATTTCAGATATTGAAAACTCAATGGATCTGTTCCCTGGTCCAACTTATGAAGATATTACATATCGTTTAAAAGGGTACGAAGATAGGCTAAAGAAATACGATGACACTCCTTCTGTTAATACTCACTTAGCCTTCAACATCACAAGATCATCAAACAATGGGTACTATACTAACAGAGGAATAGGTCAAGGATATGGTAGATTTGGAACCAAATGCAGAGGATCCTTTTCCATTAGAGGATGTGGCTTCCATCAATAATTGTCCTCAGGATCTTCAGCCTCCTCTAATGGTGAAAACATGCCAACCTGTCAGATCTGTGGAAGACTAGGACACCATGCCTTGAGATATTGGCACATGTTTGATAACAACTACCAAGATTAAGAGCAAGAAATTACAATAGCTCTAGCAGCCATGGGAGTAACAGAAGTCTCAGATAACTCAAGGGGAGAATGGTTCCCTGATACAGGAGCAACAGCTCATGTGACTAACTCACCTCTCAACCTTTAGGAGTCTCAACCATATCACAGACTTGATTCNAGAAGTCTCAGATAACTCAAGGGGAGAATGGTTCCTTGATACAGGAGCAACAGCTCATGTGACTAACTCACCTCACAACCTTTAGGAGTCTCAACCATATCACAGATTTGATTTAGTGATGGTAGGTGATGGTAACTTCTTACCATAACCCACACTGGGTCGGATGCTCTTCCTATCAAGTCAGGTATAATCCCTCTTAAAGATGTATTACTCTAGCCAGAAATCACTAAATCATTGTTATTTGTATCTAAAGTTTCATCAGATTATCCTTGTTCTTTCACTTTTGATGATGAGAATGTTGTTGTTAAGGACAAAATCACTCAGAGTGTCCTGAATATAGGACCAAATCTTGATGGTCTCTATTTGTTGGATGGTAAGAAGAATGAGGTGTTCCATGTAGCTAGACAATCTACAACAAGTCATAAAGTATGGCACTACAGACTTGTACATCCCAATTCTCAAGTTATCCAGCAGCTTTCTAAAGATCAGTCTGTAATCATAAATAAGAGCACTAAGGAAATGTGTTCATCATGTCTNTGGTCTCTATTTGTTGGATGGTAAGAAGAATGAGGTGTTCCATGTAGCTAGACAATCTGCAACAAGTCATAAAGTATGGCACTACAGACTTGTACATCCCAATTCTCAAGTTATCCAGCAGCTTTCTAAAGATCAGTCTCTAATCATAAATAAGAGCACTAAGGAAATGTGTTCATCATGTCAACTTGGCAAAAGCTCAAGACTGCCTTTTTCTGCTTCTACTTTTATTTCTTCAAAACCTTTGGAGAAAATCCATTGTGATCTTTGGGGACCCTCTCCAGTCACTTATATTCAAGGATTTAAATAATATGTAATCCTTATTGATAACTATTCAAGATATTGTTGGTTTTATCATCTCAAGAAGAAATCAGATTTTAACTCTATCTTCATCAATTTTCAGAATTTAGCTGAAAATCTGTTACAAACAAAGATTGTTTCCTTCTAGTGTGATGGAGGTGGAGAATTCACTAACAATGCCTTTCTCTCTCACCTACAGAAGTCTTTCATCCAACAACTTATCTCATGTCCACACACTCCTCAGCAGAATGGGTTAGCAGAGATGAAACATAAGCATCTTACTGAGTTAGGCCTCACAATGTTGTTTCATAGCAAAGTTCCTCTGCAATATTGGGTAGATTCATTTTTTACTGCCAACTACCTAATAAATCTTTTACCATCAAGTGCTACAAAAGAAATTAAGAGTATGTATGAATTGCTATTCAACACTAAGCATGAATATTCTGCTCTACGTGCTTTTGGCAGTGTTTGTTATCCTACTCTTAGAGATTATGTTGCTCATAAGTTTGAGCCAAAATACTAAACTGTGTATTTTTGGGGTATAACAATAAATACAAAGGGTACAAATGCTTATACCCACCTACTAGGAGAGTGTACATCTCAAGACATGTGATTTTTGATGAGTCTAACTATCGATTCAGCAACATCTATGTTCATCTCCAACCAAATATGAATAAACCCTTGTTATCAGCCTGGCAACAAAGTTTCATACCTCAGGCTTCAATAATACCTTAACCATTCAGCACTCCTCAAATAGCTAAGATTGTTCACATGACCCGATTACCACTCACCCAAACTTCATCTCCTATTATTAATCATCTTACACCTACTACATCACCTAGTACAACAACCACACACGCCAATCTCAACAGAAACTCCTACACCAACATCAAGACAATCCATATCAGTTAGTAAACTAGAGCCTACCATTGAGGAGAATGAAAGTCCTGAGTGTACGTCAGGATTTGAACCAGTTTCTATTGGCAACAACTTTCATTCTTCTCCAAATGGGACAGGCTCTGTTGATCATTCTGCCTCACAATCACATCACACTTCAATATCACCTAGTCAATCCCCAGGTCCAACCAGCTCATTACCAATTACAACAACATAAGTTGTGTATACTCAACCAAGTCAACATCCCATGATGACAAGGTCAAGGGCTAAGATCCACAAACCTAATCCAAGATATGTTCTACTAACCGACAAAGTAGAGTATCTTGAGCCAAGAACTGTTATTGAAGCCTTGAAACATCTCA
>OVBE01013750.1:0-12495 GCA_900406425.1 Iberis pinnata | reverse complement strand
AAAGACCAGGGTTGTTAGAGTAGTTGAAGTACCCTTTGTTGTAACTCCCTTGGTTCTGCACGTAGCACATCTCTTCTTGCTGTTGAGCTTCGACAGCTTGAATTTGTAGTTGTTCTTCATCAGAGATGAAGTGAACTTGATGATGTTGACCCAGGCTCAACATGTCCAACTTTTCATTCAGCGCCTTTATCTCCTTCTTAGTTCCTTCATCAGATGCAGAAGGTCCTCGTGGTGGTCGGTCATAGTCTTCACTGTAGATCCCATCAGACTGGACAAGGTTCTCAACCAACTCCCATCCGTCATCAACTCCTTTGTTGAGGAAGTTCCCGTTGCTTGCAGTATCCAGCAACATCCTTATCTTTGGTAAGGCACCTCTGTAGAGTGTGCTGAGCATGGAAGCCTTGCTGAAACCGTGGTGGGGGCACTGCATAGTATAGTTCTTAAAATGCTCCCACGCCTCAGAGAAGGTTTCTAAGGTCTTTTGTGCAAACCCGAAAATTTTATTCCTCAAGCATGATGTCCTTGAAGGTGAGAATAACTTCGCAAGGAATGCCTTCTTACAGGCATCCCATGTGGTGATTGAGTTCCTAGGGAGTGACTTCTCCCACTGATGTGCCTTCTCCCCCAATGAGAATGGGAAGAGGCATAGCTTGAATGCGTCTTCATTCACAACGTTGATCTTTGTCAATTTGTAGAACCTGTCGAACTCATCCAGGTGATCAAGTGGGTCTTCCAAAGGTAACCCATTGAACATGTTGCTCTGGACCATTGCAATGAGACTGTGCTTGATCTCGAAGTTGTTGTTCTGTATTGCAGGCGGATTGATTCCATGTCTGACGGTGTGCGTGTTTGGGTTGTCACCAGCACTAATGGTGTTCTTCCTGAAAAGACAATATAGAAACGAAGGTGCGTGAGTATTGTTCAAAGATCTTAAGGAGTTCAACAAGTGCTAAATATGCATTCTCAAAAACGGGTTGGGTATGAAAGTTACTTAAACAATCATCAATTCATGTTTCATGTGCTACCTTATCACCCTTAGTTCAAACGATTTTTGCTTGCAAAAATCGGCTTAATAAAAACGTTTTTGCTTATGAAAGAACGAAATTGATTTTTGCAAAAATTATGTTGAAACCGATAAGGGAGTTTAAAGATGAAGATTGAAAAGGTTAAGGAGTGAAACCGATTTTTGCAAATGATTATAGCTTGTTGAAAAATCCTTGTGAGAGCAATGGTTCTAGTTGAAATTCCTTAGAGAAAAATTATTTTTAGAGAGAATGGTTGTGAAGGTGATGAGTGAAAGATTGAGAGATACTCCCTTAATATAGCCTCATGTGAGATTCTGAAGGGGTGGTGGTGACTGGAAGTTTGTGGTGGAGAAGTAAAGATGGTGCATGTGGAGGAGGATTAAAGAGGGGACATTGGGGGTGTGGGTGTGTAAGGGAATCTTGGAAAGCTTGAGTAGAGATTGCCTTGAGTGGTGGATGTGTAAGAGAAGTGATGGAGTGAAGGTGATCTTTTGTCCATGGGGTAAAGAAGGTTAGTGGGCAAGTGGAGATGATCCTTTTTCCTTGAGTGGGAGGAGGTTAGTTCGATTTCAACAACACTCCAAATGGTTCGAATGGGCCTTGCTTGGCTCGATCAAAACTTTTAAGGACGGCTTGGTGACGGTTCGAGCATATGGATCAATCTTGGCGTTAAGGTGCGGATCAATACAACGTTGAAAATGGATCGATCGATCTAGTGTTGAAAACGCATCAATTAGAAGTCGAATGTCTGGATTGATCCATTGTTGAAAGTGGATCGATCATGAATATGTTTTGGATTGATCCGTGGCTCGAGCTCTCATCGATCCAAGTGTCGAGAATGGATCGATCCAAACGAAGTGGATCAATCCATGGTTGTTGCGGCTCGATCATTTGATGAGTGCGGATCGATCACTATCGAGCATGGCTCGGACACAATGTGTTTGTTGCAGCTGGTCCATAACCCATTTTTCTCCTCTTTGCAAGATTCCCGAAACTCATTTTGTAAGTGCCTGAAACACCAAAACCAATTGAAAACTAAATTGCATTAAACCAAGTATTGATATTTAAAAAGCATTGAAATTAAAATATATACAAAGATAGACATGGGACTTCCTCCCAAGTGAGCTTGTTTTAAGTTACTAAGCTTAACTTCCTGTTTTTAGGATTAGTGACCTTAAGACGGCTCTCCAAAGAGAACCGAGGTCTTTTCTGAGAAAGCTCGTTTGTCATCATTCTGATCAACCTTGTGATTCAGCTTCGGTTTTACATCAACTTCCACATCAAGTATGATGTCTTCACCAAATAGTATCTCCTTGATCATGAAGCTCTTAGAACATAGTGGATCCACATTTCCCAAATAATACTTGAACCTTTTGTTAAGTAAAAACAATTGGTTTCCACTCTTGATTTCCAAGGTTCGGGCATGAGGTTCCAAATATTTTTTAGAAGTTGGAGTGTCCGAGGGTGGTTTCTAAGGTGGTGCACGTTCAGGTTGTGGTTTGAACTCATGATTTCCTTTTCTTGGATCCTTTAGGCTGTCTTCAGCTTTGGACATTTCCAGTGTCCTGATTTCTTTTAACTCCACAGAAAATCCTTTATTTGGTTCCTTAATAAGCTTGAAANTGGTTCCTTAATAAGCTTGAAACTTTCATGGTGCATTCTAGACTTTGTTGGTTCCTTTCCCAATCCATCTTCAACTACTTCACTGCTTGAGTACCCATTCTTCGGATTTTCTTCATTTAGTTCCTTCACAGAGAATAGCTGACTTTGGACAGTGAGATTCTTAGTTTTGGTCATGATGTTGAAAATCATTTTTGGTCCTCTTCCTACGTTTAGCTTAATGTGACCTTTCTTGACGTTAATTACAACTCCAACCGTTGCTAGGAACGGTCTTCCAAATATTAATGGATCCTTAGGCTCTTCATCCATCTCCAATACCACAAAGTCTGTGAGTGTTGTTGCATCTTTGATCTTGATAGGTAAACCTTCCAAGGAACCAACAGGATGCCTAATTGATTTGTCTGCCATCAAAAAGTTATGTTTGAGGCTTTGAACTTGTCAAATCCCAACAATTTGGCAGTTGATAGAGGCATTAAGTTGATAGATGCTCCCAAATCACAAAGGCATTCATCAAAGATCAGGGGTCCTAGTGAGCAAGGCAAGGTGAATAACCCAGGATCCTCTTGCTTCGTTGTTATCAAAGCATTGCACTCTTCATATGGTTCCAGCACTTCCTGAGCTATCTCTTCCTTCATAGGTTTCTCAAAGACATCTGAGTATTTTGCCATGATCTCTTTCTTGAAACATGATGGAAATGGTAATCTTGGGACATAGGGTGGTGGATCATAAGGTGTTGCAATCTCTTTTGGAGTGGGTGACTTCTCAACAGGCCTTCTAACAGGAACATACTCTTCATACTCCAGAGGTGCAGCTACGTTTGAACTCAAATCCCCCCCCCCAACTTGAACCACACTTTCCTCAATGCAAATAAGAGGGTAAGTTGGAGTAGGAATATCAGTTATCTGCTGGAGATAAATGGCATTGATGTTAGCATATTCCTTTGGGTTCTGCACATACTTTCCTGGAAGTTGACCATTCCTAGAAGCAGAAGTGCATGCAGTCTTTCCTTCGAGAGTAGTGACCCGAGAGTTGAGAGTTTCAAGCTTCGACTAGATTGCGCCGAATGAAGTGTCCATCTTGTGTTAGATTTCACCAAATTTCGTCGATGTCTCTAGTGCATAATTGGCTTGACCTTGAAGAAGTTGTTGTAACATAACTTCAATGTTGAAGGGTTGAGCTAGAGGTTGGTTAGATGAGAAACCAGGAGGTGCACCAATAGGTTGCTGTTGTGGCTGTTAAAAACCATTTTGTTGTTGCTGCTTTATGAAGTAACCTCTATTATGGTTGTAGTTTTTGAAAGGTTGAGAGTTCTTTTGTTGTTGAGGTGGGTACACTTGGTGTTGTTGGTTAGCAACATTGTTGCTTCTGTAAGAAAGACCATGGTTGTTAGAGTAGTTGAAGTACCCCTTGTTGTAACCTCCTTGGTTCTGCACGTAGCACATCTCCTCTTGCTGGTTAGCCTCTCCAGCTTGTATCTGAAGTTGTTCTTCATCAGAGATGAAGTGAACTTGATATTGTTGACCCAGGAGTAACCTGTCCAACTTCTCATTCAGTGCCTTGATGTCTTTCTTTATGCTATCATCAGAAACAGAACAACCTCGAGGTGTTCTATCATAGTCCTCACTGTAAATCCCATCAGACTGGGCAAGGTTTTCTACTAACTTTCATCCTTCATCCACACTTTTTTTGAGGAAGTTCCCATTGCGTTCTGTATCTAACAACATCCTAATCTTAGGCAAAGCAGCTCGGTAGAGGGTGCTGAGTAAGGAAGCTTTGCTGAATTCATGATGGGGGCATTCCATAGTATAGTTCTTGAAGCACTCCCATGCTTCAGAGAAGGTTTCAGCATTCTTTTGCGCAAAGCTTGAAATGTCATTCTGCAGCCTAGCTGTTCTGGAAGTTGAGAAGAACTTTGCAAGGAATGCTTTCTTGCAGGCATCCCAGGTTGTCATGGAGTTCCTGGGAAGTGACTTCTCCCATTGGTGTGCCTTCTCCTCCAAAGAGAAAGGGAAGAGGCGTAGTTTGAAAGCATCCTCACTCACACCATTTATCTTCGTGAGGCTACAGGAGTGATCAAACTCGTCAAGATGATCGATTGGATCCTCCAATGGTAGACCGTGGAACTTGTTGCCCTGCACCATTGTGATCAGAATATGCTTGATCTCGAAGTTGTTGTTTTGAACTGTAGGTGGACTGGTCCCATGTCGGATGGTGTGAGTGTTGGGGTTGTCACCAGCACCTATAGTGTGCTAATATCGTCAACGAGAGGAATCAAGTATGTTGGTCCTCTGCTTCTCAAGTTCAAACACTGCTAAGCAGGTACTTGAAAAGAAAGCAAACAAAGGTAAACAGGTAAGTAAAGAAGCAAAAGAAGCTTGATCTCAAAAGATCCAAAATCCAGAATGTAGTAAACAAAACCCAAATGGAAACGGCGCCAAATTGATAGTAGGATTTGAGGTCCTAAGGTATCAATTCCCCATCATTGTAGTATAGATGAGGTATCAATACAAATGGGTGTGCACTAGCAATCAAGATTGCAATGAATGCTTTAAAGTCAAGCTACACAGTAAAAAGGGGTGGTTAACAAACATGTCCTAAGTGAAGTGAAACATGTTGGAACTAAAAGCATAAGAAGCTAGGAATGCTAAAAAGTAAAAATAGAGGAAAAAGAAGAGAAGGAAAAGATGTAAACAAGTGTAAAGCAGTTCCTGAGGACAAAAGAAAATCAACCAGAGATCCGTCCCAATCGACCTAAGCACCTAACATACCTCAAACAACAATGAGCTATCCCTAGACGATAGGTTCATAAGTAACCAAGTCCAATCCCATTATAAATGGAATCAACCTAAGCAATCACAAAGCCCAACTCTCGTTAACGGTACACTACCTAGAAGGCATTAAGAGCCAACCTACCAAAGCCAAAAAGCCCCCTAGTCATCCAACCCCCTAGGCTGAGATGCATATCGTAAGCATCTAGGGAGTTGCGTAAAGATAGACTAATCTTTGAAATCACCATGATCAGACATTCCATTGAACGCTTTTCGGGCGCTGGAATGTCCAAGATCATATTTTGATTAGCGTGAAAGAAACTAGCATTAAGCATAATGAAACCAAAGGGAAGGGATGTATATTCAAACAAGCTTAGGTGCCTAAGGTGGGATCAGGACATCAACCCTAGTCTACCCCATCCTCAGAAACTTCAGGAAACAACTCACTACTCATGGAAATGAAAACAGGAAAAACAGAAATGACAACTTCAAAGCTAAACATGATGATCAAAGGTTAAGCAGTTAAAGAACAACAAGAACAGTAAGAACTCAAATCCATAAAAGCAAGAACAGCAATGGAACTGTAACTAACCCAGAAAATGATCAAAGCTTAAAACAGAAGATTAAAAACAAAAATGAAAGATCAACATGCACCAGATAAACAACAACCTAAAACTAAGCAGGAAAGTAAAAGAAAGAAGTAGATTAGCATAAACTTAAAATATTCTGGGTTTTTACACCAAGAACACCAAGAACAAAAAAGAAAATAAAAACCTAAGAGAAAAACCTAAAATGGAAAGAAAAACAAGAATTTGGTAAAAGAAGGCGCTTTAGGGATTTAATAGTGTTCACACAAAAGCCCTAAATCGCACTAAAGACAAAAATTAATCATTGGCTTAGATCTTGGGTCAGGTCCATTCTGGATTTGAGTTGGTCGAGTCGGAGCGTGTTTGACTCGAGCTGAGAAGAGTGCGAGATCGATCCGAGCTGGGGATGCTTGAATGGGATCGATCCTATTTTGAGCGTGAGATCGATCCAGCCTTCGGCTTGATATTTGTCTGGGATCGATCTGACATTGGAGTGGAGATGGATCCAGCTGCTATGTGGCTTGAACGTGGGATCAATCTGAAGTTGGAGTTGGGATCAATCCACCTTGAAGAGGAGAACAATCCACCTTGAAGAGGAGAACAATCCAGGAAAACACCTGAGATCGAACCAGACAAACACCCGAGATCGATCCAAGCTTGTCCTGAGATCGATCCAGGCTTGTGCTGAGATCGATCCAGGTATTGAGTGTGCTTCGAGTGGGATCGATCCAGACAGACACCCGAGATCGATCCAGGTGTAATCCTGAGATCGATCCATGCTGAAGCTTGGGATCGATCCAAGCTTGTGTTGAGATCGATCCAGGCCTTCGGGCTGGTCCATTCCATATTTTCTGCTGTTTTTTGAATTCTCACAAAACCTTCCTGAAAACTCTTGAAAGTCCTGAAAAATCTCCAAAATGCGTGCATATGCGAATTCTAATGCAAAAGTCTTAAAAATCACAAACTTACTGAAATCAACTATAAATGTGATACATGCACGCCTAAAGACCTCAAAATCAATGTTAAATGACTTCTAAAAGCCATCAAAATTCAGAGTCATCACTATAGACGTTAAATAAAGCGCTGAGTGGGAGGCAACCCACTAATTTGATTTTTCTTCTTTGGTTTTTGATTAGAGTCAGTCCTAATTAGTTAACTAATCAATTAATTTTAGTTTTGAGTTCAAGAGATGTTTCAGGAAAATTCAGAATTTTAGATCGGACATCCCGATCAATCGATCCGTCTATGGATCGATCGATCCATGCCCATGGAGTTTTTGATATGTTGTCAGAGATCGATTGATCCGTCTAGGGATCGATAGATCCATCTTAATAAAATTCAGCCGATCTTTGTGAGGTAAGTACTGAAATTCTTTTGAACTATTCATCTTACCTATTTATTTTATGGTCATTATTCCTTCTCTTGGGTTTATTTCACACCGGTACGGTGTGATCTAAGTCTGGGGGAGAGAGTATAGTTACTATTCATATTTTATGTCTTTTTGATGTTTCATCAGTTTGGTGAAAATTTTCAAAATTATTCATTTTTTAATTAGTCGTGTCTAGTCGAGTCGAAGGAACAATGACTAGAATATGTGATGATAACCAACCTAGTGTGAGTATAGTATTGATCTTTTTAGATTACTGGCTTAAATTTAACTGATAAGTTTAGGATTGGAACCCCATTGTTGATTGTTATGTTTCTGAAAGTCTTGATCTTTTTATTGTTAATGATTTGATGCTAGCTCTGCCATGATAGGACTTAATATTGAAGTTAATTTATCTTGCTTGTGGTGGTAAGATACTTTGTAAGCTAAGTGCCTTGCTTTTCAGTGTTCTGTAAAACCGACAAGTTCTTTCAGTATGATCCATATCCTTTCTCTCTCTCCCTTCAGAAAATAAAAAACGGTTCAGAAAAAGGGTTGAATGTGTGACCTAGAAGTCCGTAGTCAACCCTTGCGAATTGTCGTCTGCTTAAAAAAGTAAAAAGAAAATAAAAACGCAGAAAAGTGCGAAAAAAGTAATAAGCAGTACAAAAAAAAGTGAGAAAGGTGGAAAAGGGTCAGGACCAGAAGTCGATTGACGCTCTATTTGGTATGGGCATTTTGATAGAAGAGGTGCTTGTGCGCATTGAATCAAAACCCCATAGGTAAGAATACATCTATTTAAATTAAATAAAACTTAATGAGCTGGTTGAGATGACTTGATGGTTTGATTGATGTTGGATTTAGAGTAGGAAACAAACTTTTAGTTATGTGGTGGTGAACAGTTCTTTCATAGTGGTTGTTTGTGACCGGTGTCTTTTAAGTTTTGATATTTATGCTTAAGGTTTCTGAGATTCTGAGAGTTCATGTGTGGTTTCAAAACCTTTTTTTCTAGATTGGGTCTTGCTTCACTCAAGGACAAGCAAAGATCTAAGTCTGGGGGAATTGATATCACTCGATTTTGATGCCTTTTAGTGGGTATTTATACTTGCTATTTGTTATCATTCGATTATTTTCTATGTTTTTTGGTATATTTTCATGATTCTATGTATTTTGGACGTTCTGGAGCAAAAAGGTGATTTTGTACACAAAATGGATGCAATTTGACGAATGCAGAAGCAGAATTCAGCACAAGAGCCAAAAGTTTATCGACATTTGGAGATGTTTCTATGAATGTAATGGGCTGAGCTTTTAACTCAAACTGTCCACGTGAGTTAGCTTTAATATGAAAGTGAATTGAGGTCAATCCATTGAGGCAATCAGAAGTTATGACGATTTTACTGAAAACTAGTCAAGTTGTCTCGTAGCAGAAGCATGTGCAGCACGTGATGGAGTAGATCGATTGATCCATACTTGGATCGATCGATCCTGAAGACTGCCAAAATAACAGAAGTTTGGATCGATCGATCCACACTTGGATCGATCGATCCGTATGCTCGAGACTTGTTGAAGATTGCCAAACAGACGTTTCCGTCCTCAAGACTTATCATTGGTTTTCCTTATTAAGTTTTTTTTTAACTCTATATAAGTTAGAAGCTTAGGCTAATTTTAAGAGACAAAGAATACAATTCACAACACAATTCATTATTTTGAGAGCTTTTCTGAGAGAGACGAATCCTGACACCTGTATTTTGGAGAAGAATTTTGAACTCTCTTATTACTTTTATTAAATCTGGTTTTTGAATATGTTTTCTCTATTGATGATTGTTGATTTCTTAGCTATGTCTGAGTAGTTTCTTTGTTAGGTTTTAGGGATTTCCCAGGGAAAACAAATTTTGATGGTTAGGATTTGACTTTAATGGATTTAAATTGTTAGGTTCTTAGTCTATAATTTTTATCATTGCTTCAATTAGCTTGATAACCTAGTTCATGATTTTAGGTTAATAAATACAAAGGGATTTGGTTTATTTAATCTGACATAGTCTAGATGAATAAGTATCTTTGCTTGCGGGAGTATTGTCTTTGAATGCTTATGAACATATCAAATATGTAATCACTACATTATTTAATTATCTGATTTAGAGATCTAAGATTTTGGGAGAAGGTTAGTCTTTATTTCTAGAAATTCTATCATAAGGGTCTGATGTGATCATAGACAAACCAGAACCTGAATCAGAGCTTGAACCTGAAGGAAAGATCACGAGATCTAAAGCAAGGGAGCTGGCGCAACAAGCCCTCGTGATGCTACATTCGGACCAAGATTATCAAGCCTACGAAACATATTCGTTGTTCAGGCTTATCAACCCACAAGAACCAGATATCTGATCGGTTAGCTAAGTGGGTAATTCATGCACTCTTCTGTCCTTAATAGAGATAATCACCTTTTTCCCACCTTGGGTTTTTGGTCAATCACTAAGGTTTTAACGAGGCAAGTTATCCACTTTCGTTAAAGCTTTATGAGAAGATATTTGGCATAAGTATTTTTAAATACTTGGCGCAGAAATAAGAAGCCTTCTAGAAGCTGAAACTTACCTTCCAAGGCACAACTTCTAGAAGCTTTCCTTTTAGTTTACAAGCCTTTTTGTTTTTCTTAGAACTTTAAGTTTTTTTTCTTTTAGAATCTTGCACGCTTCATAGTTTTGAGTTATGTTAGAAAAGCCTAGGCTCATGTGCCTTTAAGTACAATTTTCGATACTTCTTTGTTCTTCAGCAAGTTTTATGTCGAAATTTCATATTGTTTTCAGAATAACCTTCGAAACCTCTAGCTCATAGGATTGAGAATCCCAACTCTTCTATATCTATAAGAGATTCAGAAAGTCTACAACCTTGATTGATTAGTCCATAAATCAATCAAGCTTTTCCATCACTTTCCATTCTGTTTTCTATCACCAAACTATCGAAACTTTCCTTACCAATTCAATTCCATCAAGTTTCCAACAAGTCTCGACCATATCACATAAACCGCAACCATCGAGCATTCATCCGAGCCGTGAATCCGAGATAAGGCCTATCCGATTTTCTCCTTCGCGTCCTCAGCTGCACCTGAGGCCTTCAACCCTCGTGCTGCTCCTGTCAGTGTCCATACCGCAAGCCCAACCCCATCCGACGTTACCGTGCATCTCAGTCTGTCCAGGACAGATTCATAAGCCGAAGTCCCATATTATCGAGCCCTTGGGCTTGTCATCAAGCCTTCCATCAGATTTAGGATCCAAGATCATATCATGTGGTATCAAACCCAACTCTATACCAAAGGCTGAGCAATCTCTAAAACCCTAGTCTCCTTTTCTTATTTATTTTCGAAAATTTCTGTTTGTTTCTTAAGAACCCTAGGTTGCATCTAGAACAATTAAAGAATCTGAATCTTGAATTGAATTAGGATCTTAAATTGTTTAATTTAGTAGTTCTGCACATAGATCACCTAGAATTATTCAGAATTATCAACCATAAATCTATTGTTCTATGTTTGTTTATTGATTTGTGAGAACCTATTACTTGTGCAAGTTTCTTGGTATTTCAGGTACCATGGAACTTTCTGTAGAAGCTATGGAGTCTTTGAACAAGTTTATGAGTCAACGAATCAAAGACAACAATGTAATCCTACTACAACAGATTGAGCTACTCAACGAAAAAGTAGACACCATGAAGTTAGAGAAAAACAGAAGAAGTCGAAGTGATGGTCATTCGTCTTCAACCCCTACACCTTCAGAAGCTAACCGGATTGCTAAAGGAAAAGCACATCTTGGAGAGACATCTAAACGGACCAAAGGAGGTCCAACCATCAGATGCAATTCTTGTCCGTAAGTGTCTAGAGGCCAAGAGCCACACCGAACCTACCTCGGAACGGATAAAGAGTATTCTGAAGAAGAAGAGGTTTCGGATAATAGCTATGGTAGCACTATCCGACCTAGAGGTCCATTAAGACATGATCGAGACTTCCTTGATCCTGCACACCAGCAACTGAAGCATATCAAGATCAAGTTTCCATCATTCCTAGGCACTAATGAACCTGAAGTCTATCTTGACTGGGAAAGGAAGATGAATCAAACTTCCTATGCCAAGGAACCTACAACATCAACAAAGTCAAAATCGCTGTTTCTGGATTCAGTGGTTATGCATTTTTGTGGTGGGAACAATTAGGAGTCATTAGATCAAGGTGTCGAGAGCCTTTCATAACTACTTGGGATGAGCTAACTGTTGAGATGATGAGGAAATTTGTTCCAGCCTATTATCATCGCAAGATATTGAGCAAGCTACGCAAGCTGGTTCAAGGAACAAGAACCATTCGAGATTACTTTCAGGAGCTTGAGATGTTACTAATCCGAGCAGAACTAAGTGAATTTGAAGACATGTTTATGTCTCGGTTCTTAGGAGGTCTCAACCGAGATATCTAAGAAAAGTTAGAACTTCAGAGTTATCAAGATATCGAAGATATGGTTCACAAGGCTGAACTAATAGAAGCTCAGAACAAGAGACGGTTTACCAAACCGAGTTTTACACCAACAACCTCAAAACCGAAGGACTTCTCTAACAACAGGCCTGGTTTCAATCCAAAACCAACTCATCCTAGAGAAGCGAACAAAAATGTAGAGGTAAAACCAAGAACTGGAACTAATCTAAGTCAAACTCGTTGTTTCAGGTGTCAAGGCATGGGACATTACTCAAGAGATTGTCCCAACAAGAAAGTATTCCTTCTCAAAGATGATGGATAAATAATTCCTCAAGAAGAATCAGAAACTGGGTCTGTAACTGAAGCATCTGCAGCAGTAGGTGAACTCCTAGTTGCAAGACAAACTTTAAGTGTTCAAAATCAGTTTGAAGAGACATGCCAAAGGGAGAATTTATTCCACACTCGATGCTTCATACAATCCAGAGTCTGCTCTTTGATCATTGATGGTGGAAGTTGTACAAACGCAGCAAGTGAAGTCATGGTTCAGAAGCTCAACGTGAAGACTATTCCTCATCTACATCCATACAAGCTACAATGGCTTAACGATGGAAGAGCTCTGACCGTAATGATAGTAGGGATTTTTCCGATTTTAAAACATTATCAATTCCTATTACACTATCATATC
>OVBE01013749.1:0-12495 GCA_900406425.1 Iberis pinnata | reverse complement strand
TGTGGATCCTGAAAGGTGTGTGATGGACAAGACTTAGAATGTGATGGACAAGACTCAGAATGATGTATCTTAAGATGTGTAAAAGGTACATAATATAAAGGTACCTCCTGATGATCTTCTTCTTTATCAGTCATTGTGTCTCCAGTTTCACTGGTCATCCCCACCATCTTCACCCTCGTCTTCGTCCATTGTTGTGTTTCTAGGTTCAGTACACTGTCCTCGAAGCCGAAAACAAAATAAATTAGGAATAGTCACTTGTTGAAATAATATGGTGCATGTGAAACTGCATGCGACTGACCTCATCGACGTCCATCACTACATTGTTCTCATTTTGTTGCACCTATGGAGGAGTGACCTCTGCATAACAAGCGTACTCATCACTACAATCAGGTTTTGCGCAGGGGGAAGGGGCACCGCTAACGTCGTTGCCATAATCTACATCCGACTACTTAAGAGTATAATGGATTAGATGGTGTCTACATCCATGGACATGAATTTAGACATGGACAGAAATTATCAAATTCACCTGGAATGCATAGATAGGCCACCAAGATCTAGTTGGTTCCAGGATACGCTGTGCGGGAAGTGCAACCGTACCCCGAGGGTTCTGAGGACATGATACATTTAACATATGTTAGTGGCATGTGATATTTGTTGACAAATTTACATATAATTTTATAGGACCTTGTCGTCAGTGTCCGCAACAATCAAGTCTGGGACCTCCTCCATAGCTTCTAAACCATCCACATTGATGTGATGTGTATCCTACCAAATAAAAATATTTATTTAGGGTATGTATGATTGCATCTATTATATATGTATTCTTTTACCTCCTCTGTTGTCAATCCTTTTTTGATATTTTCATCTCTTTGGACCTCTGTTAATACTTTTCCACCAGGATGGACAGCATCTGTATCTGTATTGTCTTGTCCTTCTCTCTCAGCGGTCCCCTAACAGAAAAAATAAAAATGATAAATAACTTGGCAAGCAGACAATGTGTTGGCATTTTTAACAAACCTCTCTTGTGCAGTGCTGAATTCTAGGTTCCGGCATCACCTGTCCATCTTATCCACATACCGGTTTGGCTGATTCCTTACATTCTTGCCCTGCATTATACGAAAAGAGATTGAGGACATATTTATGTGCAAATGACATGTAGCAGTTAGTTCACCTTCTCAGTGGACAAAATAGATGGTCTGTCCTCATCCATCATCATCGACTTCTCATGTGTTTTGTCAAGCTCCTCGACTATTTTTTCAACACTCGCAATAGGATCAAAGTCGTCCCTCCATGTGATTACCATAACATTTTGTGAGCTTCTCTTGTGTGATATTGTCTTTCCTGAACTCGTCTCCTGTGACAACAACCGTGAGACTTGGAGGCGTTTGGTCCTGTTACGAATCATACCAGATTGTCGGAGTTCGCTTATTAAGTTGTCCATCATTGATTTTTCATATTCTACAAAAAAAATTTCATATCAGCGTCCCGTGACGCATTCATGATTTCCATATGCTCGAATACTCGTTTTATGTCGATTGGTTTTGAATCTTGACACCCATATTCTTCCTGAACATGTTTTCTTTTGCCTTCCTCCTTCAGTTTTTTTCCTTGATTCTTTAGCTTCTTCTCCGGAACTATAGCAGGCCACTTTGCGTATCCACCGGACCATATCTCTTTCGAGAACTTGAATTGCTGACCGATAAGAAGTTCCATGTATTCTATGGACTTGTCCTCAACCTCTTCGTCCCACTCATTAACATCTTCGTCCATTATAAAGTGGGGGTCGTCCAGGTAAGGTTTGACATAAAGCTGCATTGTATAATAACAAAGTATAAATTATAAGTTTAACACAAAATTGAATAGCCACACAAGGAGTTGTGACACATACATTATCCATGCATTCTACCTCCATAATCTTCGAGTTGTGAGAAAGTTTCAACGCTGACAAACTTTCAACAGCTTCAGTGGTGAAAGTGTTGTGGTCATCCGGATCAGGTAGGAATCTCTCTAGCTCGGGTATTGGCATGAAGAAAAACAACTGGAAAGCCAGCCTAAAATCGTGAGTGGCCGTGTGAGATTGGTTGAATTTGTATTCCGAAGCCTTTATAGACTTGATGTCAGGCTAAATGATTCACGTCCCCAGGGATATGCTTCAAACGAATCTAGGTCTTTTACCATCTCTATTATTGGAGAAGTAGCCTGGACATGTTGTTTGCTGCATAAAAGCACCCCTTCAACTATTACGATTAGAGCAAGCCTCCTCCGCCGCCAATATGGCATCCTGTCCCACTGAGGCATACTAGAGTCCTCCTTCAAAATGTCCACGATGTCCTTAATAGTAAGCTACTCATCTTCGCCTGGTAAAAGGACGTTCCAGTATGGTTTTTTGGGGTCGGATGGGCTTTGTAATCTCTTTAACTCTTGCAAGCTTGGAAATGGATCGCATGGGAGTCCTGTCACTATTCCGAACTCTCGGAGTGAATACCTGAACGGAAAACCACCAAAGACAAACCAGAGCTCGTATTTTCTTGATGTAATCATAGATCTACAAAGCATTTGATGGACGAGTTTTCCGGATAGCGACGCTTTCTGCACCGGTAGCTCTAATAGTGACCCAAAACAGGATGACTGTAAATATGCTAGATCTGGGGTACCCTTTAAAGCCTCCACGAGATCTAGAAGGAGCTCCGGCCTCGAGTATGAGTTCAAACGGCCGGTTGGAGGGTAGCAATAGGTGGCAAAAAGACGAGAATGGAGTTTCGAAGGGTTGAATACAAAGTCGTCCGGCTCTGATTTTTTCACAGGTAACACCTCTTTGCTCCCAGTTACATGTGGTTTTACACCTCTATTACGCAGGGATTTCCTGTAACTAGTAGAGGCCGACATCTTTGATTCGAAGAACGGGAAGAAAAATGAGGAAGATAAACAGTCATTGCAGAGAAATCTAAGGTGAAGATAAGAGAGATTAAAAGAGAGTGTTGAAATGGCGTAGTGGGGAAGATGGAGTAGATAAGTTCGAAGATATCAACTGCAAAAAGCTTTGATGGGACGGTTTAATGGTAGAGCATTTTTTCAATTTAAAAAACAGTTCCCAACGTATAGAAGCAAAGCGAACCAACGAAATTATCTCGAAAAATTAAGGGCATTATCGACAATTTTTTGAGCGGATTATGGTATAGTAGGTAAAATTAGTGGTATATGGTAAACGGGTAAAATTGGTAGTATATGTGGTATAGGAGATAAATTTTCTATAGATTAGTTTCAAACATCCTAATACAAGAGCTTGACCTATACATAGTGGAATAGCATTATAAATGTGCTTATTTATTGAGAGGTTGTTATAGATTGTTTAAGATATTATCATTTCTTTCTTTTGAAAACGAAAAGACGTGATTTCAAAAACACCATTTTCGTGCAAAATTCCATTGGCCGGCGTTGTCGCGATGTCGGCCGTACTTGTTTTGTTTGTTTTGGCGTCAACTAAAACGAGTCGTTTATCACTTTCATTTATTGTTGGATCTAGGATCGTCGATCAGAAGATTTAGGTTCGTATTTGATAAAGGATAATTACAATTTGATGATAGGCGCGTCGACAAAACCGACGCACTTAAAGTGTATGTTTTACAAAGAATCTTAATTCGTCGAATGAGTGGTGGATCGTCGGAAGTAGCTATGACTTCTCTCTAGGAATTTCTCTCTCTAAAAATCAACCATTTTCCGCTTCGAGATGGTCTTCTATTTATAGTCGGCTCGTCATCATTACGTGTAGCTCGCTAGGTCTCATGTTCATACGGCGACACAGTTAATAGGGCACTGTGCGCCGCGCCTAGGGGACTGCAGATACACTGTTGGGATGGCTGGTTCTGCGCGTACCGACGCGCTGGCGAGGTGGGCTGCTACTTCTTCCTTCTGCTTGTGGGCTTGTCTATGGACTGGGCCTAGAGGCTTGAGCCCATATCCTACAATAAGTCCCCCCAAGTTCGTCGAAACTGACATCGGCTTGGTTCGACGGACGCGATTGGGCAGTCGGGCTCAATCTCGGCAGGTCGTCTTTCTCGCTTGCTTTGTTGTTTCCTCCGGTTGGCGCGTCCAGACGGGCTGGTACTCCTAACGGTCGGTGCTGGGATCGAGGTTGGTTGGTTGGCTTCTCGAGGAAGTTTCTTTTACCGGTTGTTTGCGTCTTAGCCGGTTCGTCTGCTGGTAGCGCGTTTGCGTGTCGCTTCGTCTCCCGGTCAGTCTTGACCGGTACGCTTCGTCTTCCGGTCGTCCTTCTATATATACCCCCCTCATTTCTTTATTGTCTTCACTTCGCAATTCTTGATTCAAGGTATAATTTTGCTCTCCCTTCTCTCTACTCTCTCTCTCTAGCTTTTCTTTATTCTCTCTTCGACGCAATGGGCTGCGATCTTATGGGTTTAAGCGTCAGCAGTAGTACTAGTTCGTATGGGAGTGTGTCCTCTAGTCGCCCCGTGGAATCTTCCGCGGGTGAGTCAGTGCGACCAACTGATCCCACGACCAGTACTTCGTCTGGTGGGGTCGCGGAACCGGCGAATGATACGACTGGGCAGATAGCCGCGTCGACAAGTAAGACGAGTTCTCCAACCGATCATATGGACGCGATCCCGCTGTCGACGAGGAAGGAGTCGCGGGGCAATGCTGCTCAGGACGACCCGATGGACATGGTCCCTCTGATTGTGAGAGATAAAGTGCTCACGAAGAGGCGTACCGCTGCGAAGGCGTCCATACCGAGAAAGAGGATTCCTCCGAATAGTGATGCCATGCTTGGCGCGACGATGCCGATGTTCGAGTCATTTGTCCTTCGTTCGGATGGAGAAGGTTCATCTGCTCCTCCGTCGGACGTCGACAAAATGACTGGCGTTAAATCGTCAATCATAACAAAGGCGCGTCTTCGAAAGATGTCGATCGAGTGCGGCTTTACTGACCCTAATCTCGTCTTTCGAGTTCCGGGCCCGAGGGAGCGACCATGGGACCCTCCACAAGGCTACTTTGCTGTTTTCGAAGATTATTTCGCTTGTGCGCAGCTGTGGTTCCCAATACCGAAGGTCTTCGTATCATATTGCACCAAACGTCGTATGAGTATCTCGCAACACCCGGTCGCATCTATTCGCACCTTGGTGGGGATGTTGTTTCTGGCGGCTGAGGTTGGGGTCGAAGTTTGTACCGCGTTCTTCACCGACGCGACGAAATTTTCTGCTAGTATGAGAACAGTGGATAAAGTCTGCTGTCCGACGGGCATGTTTTAGGTTTCCTGGAAGAACAAATACAAGTGCGTCGGCGGGGTACCTAGGAAGATTTGGGATTGGCAGCGTCGATGGTTCTTCGTGAAGGTCAACGACGCTTCTGTGCCGCCTTGTGCCTACAACTATTCCATGAGATGGAATATGAGCGTTGGTAGAGATTAATGTTAACTTCGCATCTTCCTTTGTTCGTGTTAACTCGCTCGCCTTTTGATTGCAGATCGTCCTTTGCCGATCAAGAAATTTTCTCTGGGTTTCTTTGACAACATCAAGAAGATCCAGAATCTGGGGCTGACCCTGTGGCAACACATTACTCGCAAGGATATCACTCGGCGTCGGCCCATTTTTGCTAAAGGTGCGTAATACCATCGTGTTCGTCCGTATTTCTTACTTTGATTTGTTTCGGAGTTGCTTACTTCGTGTTTTGTAGTTGATTGGGTTCATTGTCCAGTGATCAAATCTAAACCGATGGCTGCGTCTTTTATTGAGGAGTTAAGGGTTGCGGCTTTGAGGAAACGAGCTGAAGTCGCGGCTAAAATGCTGGGAACCATAGTGGTTCCTGAGGCTGCTAAAGCAGTTGAGAAGGTTGCAGACGCGACAGTGGGGGAGGATACTGACGAAGCGGCTGCTGCGGCCATTCGATCTGAGATGGCTGCTGGTAAGAGGGTTGTTCAATCTTCCCCGAAGAGAAAAAGAACTGCCGCCGAAGAGTTTAAGGCGCAGAAAAGGGCTTTTAACGCCACTCTGATGATTAAGGAGCCAACCAACGCTCCTCCCTTGACCATGATCACGGTCGATCCTCCGCCTGTTGCGAACAACGAGCTTATTCTGACCGTGAATAACAATGACGTCGTCGACGATCCTTGTTCTGAGGAGCGTTCCTCTGTTCGGGTTGAGGAGCGTGAGAGTCAAGGGGGAAGAGATGGGTCTGGGGAGCCTAGCTTCGAAGCAGATGGTGACGCCGCTTTGGACCAAGACAGGTCTCAATCTATAGAAGATGATGGCCGGTTTTCTTTCCGGTTCCAGTATGATGACGTACTCAAACTGCATCGGGATCCCATCGCTTGTGGGGAGCTCGTCGGGCAGTTGATCTCTGGTCCTACCCCTGATCCCGCGGTGACGTACGATCGTTCCAACGAGATTTTCGACGAGTTTTCTGCGTCGTACATCCGGGTGAGCATTTTTGTTAAGTTCTTCGATCTGACGAGCTAAGCTAACTCGGATTTGTTTGTGCAGACTGGGCATATGGTGAACCATATGTTTAGATGGTTCAGGGCGAAGATGAGGGTTGCTCGTGAGGCTGCTATTGCCAATCGCGAGAATGCGGATAAGTACATCCGGCTGTACCGTGCCGAAAAGGACGCGTCGAAGGGATTGATCGAGGTGGGCAAAACCCACGAGCAACATGCTAACGACGCGTTGGCGATGGCCGAGCGCGCTAATGAGTTGATGAAAGCCGCCAAGTCGGAATGCGAAGCTGTAAAGGTCGAGAGGGATAGCTTCGCGGTGCGCAATGAAAGTTTAGAGTGCGAGGTCAAGAGACTTATGGAGGAAAACCAAATTCTTGCCACTCGATTCGACGATGCGAACAAGGAAAGATCGCACGTGATCAGGAAGCATGAATCTATGGTCAATGAGGCTCTTGAGAAGGCTGAGGGGAATTGGATCGCGTCCGTCGAAGCTCAATTGGAGAAGGTCCGGGAATATCTGGACGGGATGCGCGAAGAGAAACCACTCGATGAGGCCATCGCCTGTTATGAGAAGGCCGATGACCTTTTCGGCATGGTGGTTAGCTTCGGCAGGGTCGTCCCCGATATCCTTTGAGAATCTCTTGTTGATCAACTAGAGGAAAAGAAGAAAGCTTGAGCCTTGGTCGCGGTTCGCGAGCTTGTAGCAGAAGACCTTACGTGTCCGAGAAAACCGCTGGAAGTCGTGGTTCGGGGGACTAATGATCAAGGTTAGTCAATTCAGCCTGCTGGGGCGAATGACGATGCTGTCGTTGATGATGCAGCCAAAGAAGGAGATGCGGAGCATGGTGCGGTTTAGGGGTTTTTTATTATCTTTTGTCTTTGCTTTTTTTTGTTTTTCTTTTGTGTTGTTTTGTTAGTTCTGCCGCGCTCGCGGTTTGTAAAGACTTTGTTGATCGATTTTATGCGTTTTGCCTTTGTGAATTTACCTTGTTTTTCCCTTTACGTTGTTCTGACAGCTTCACCGCATTCGCGGTCTGTAGAGACTTGGTTGATCAATCTTGTGTCTATTTTCGCCTTTGTGTTGTTACCTTGACTTGTTTTGTTCAGTTTTGGTGTTTTAGTTGGTGCGAGGCTGCGGTAGCCTCGACTTATCCTTGTGTTCCGATTCATCGATGATCTGGCGAATCTGGGCTCGGCTTAATAGGTGATCATGACTCGCCGGAACTTGCGAGGCTCGACCTCGGCTTTTCGCGCGCAAGTGTTATTGCGTATATTTTTCCTTATTCCCTTAGTGATCGTTTAGCTAGAACATCATTGCGAGCGGTTGGCTCGGCTTTAATTTTTTTGCGAGGGTTACCTCGGCGAGTCTGGGCTCGGCTTTTATAATTTTTTGCGAGGGTTACCTCGGCGAGTCTGGGCTCGGCTTTTATAATTTTTGCGAGGGTTACCTCGGCGAGTCTGGGCTCAGCTTTTATAATTATTTTACGAGGGTTACCTCGGCGAGTCTGGGCTCGGTTTTTCGCTTGTGCAGTCTGAAATGAACTGAAATGTTGATATAGATTGAGGGTAATGAGGGCGTCTATTCCCCCCCCCCCTTAAAAATATATTTTTTTATTTTTTTTTGTTATAGCTGGACCCTTATTTCGGGCTGCCTACGTACCCATTATAGAGGGATCAAGCCATCCGTAGTTCAAGGTGCGGTCATACATGAGTTAGTAGTGGTAGAGTTTGAGATGGTGCGCGTTCCAGGAGCGCGGCTGCATGGCTCCGTGTAGGTCGGCTAGTTGGTAGACGCCTGGTTTGATTACTTTTGTCACTTGGTAAGGGCCTTCCCACCGTACGCCGAGTTTGCCGGCTCTGTATTCTTTTGTGTTGTCGAATACGTGTCGGAGGACCAGGTCTCCTTCGTTGAAACGCTGCACGTTGACGTGCTTGTTATAATACCTTGCCACAGCTTGTTGATAGTTCTGGATGCACAGTAGGGCCTTGTCTCTATTTTCTTCTGCTTCATCCAGACGATCGTGTAGCATTGTGTTGTTCGTTTCGTTGTTCTCTGGTAGCTTTAATCTTTTAAGGCTGTAGACGTTAACTTCGGAAGGGACCATAGCCTCGACGCCGTGGGCCAGGGAGAATGGGGTTTGTTCGTCGCCCTTCTTGGTGTTGTTCGATGAGACCAAAGGACTCTTTCTACTTCGTCGGCCCACAGGCCCTTTTTTTCTAGTCGCTTTTCAAGACCGTCGACGATGGTCTTGTTGGTTGCTTCGGCCTGCCCGTTTCCCAGGGGGTATCGGGGCGTCGAATGGCTGAGGCGGATCCTCCACTTTGAGAAGAAGTCCTCAAATTGGTGCGAAAAAAATTACGACCCGTTATCAGTGACAATCTCGTAAGGGAGGTCGTGCCTACAGATTATGTACTTCCAGACGAAGTTTTGGACCTGGGTGTCGTGTATTTCAACGTATGACTTGGTTTCGACCCACTTTGTGAAGTAATCCGTCATGACGAGGAGGTACTTTCGACCACGTGATGAGGGCATCGGGCCGACGATGTTCATCGCCCATCGCATGAAGGGATATGGCAACGCGGAGCTACGGAGGAGTTCGGTCGGTTGATGGATATTCGGTGCGTGCCGTTGACATTGTTCGCATTTCAATGCGTATTTGTGGCAGTCTGCGATCATGGTGGGCCAGAAATGTCCATGCTTCTTGATCTTAAGTGCCAAAGCGCGTCCGTTGGAGTGATTACCTCATGCTCCGTCGTGCGTTTCGCAGATGATTCGCTCTGTTTCGTCTGGGCTTGGGCAGGTGAGTAGGATTCCTGTCGAGTCGCGTCGAAACAGGTGCCCGTCCATTAACATGTAGTGTGCGGCTTTGGCCTTTAGTCGGCGTGCTGCCCATTTATCTTCCGGCGCCGTCCCACCTGCTATATATAATTTAATCTTGTCGCGCCAATCACTCGTTGAAGCTTCGTGGTCTGCTCCGAACTCGACGTCGTCTTCCGCGATGTCCTGATCGTCGATAAAGTGGACGAAGTCCAAGCTGATGCTTGGTTTCGCTATCTCTTCTACGGGCATGGTGCAACGTAGGTGGGAGTCGCTTGCCGAGGCTATTGTTGCGAGTGCGTCGGTGATTTTGTTCTCGCTCCTTGGGATTTTCGCGATTTCGAAATATTGCAGCTCTCTCGCTAGATGTTGGACTGGCTGGCGACGAGTTGCGAATCACAAAATGCTCGTATCTGTGTCGCGCTAATGCCCATAGCTAGCTTCAATCCTGCTATGATCGCCTCATACTCGGCTTCGTTATTGGACGCGTTGAAGCTTAGACGAAAAGATTGCTTAAGTACTTCGCCTTTCGGGGATTCCAGCCGTATTCCTACTCATGATCCCCCGGAACAAGAGGACCCGTCGACGTGCAATGTCCAAATCTGAGGGGCTTATGCGCCTTCGATCAGCTCTGGGGGTAGCTCGGTGATGAAATCGGCTAACACTTGAGATTTCGCGCTCGTCCGCCCTTTGAAATCGATGTTATATTCACTCAGTTCGACGGCCCATTTTGCCATTCGCCCTGACTGACTCGGGCTGTGCAGGATGGCGCGTAGAGGCTGGGCGGTCAAGATCGCGATGGTGTGCGATTAGAAATATGGCCGAAGTTTGCGCGCTGCGATGACGACGGCGTATGCGAGCTTTTCCAAGGTTGGATAACGAATTTCCGCGTCGTCGAGGGTTTTGCTGATGTAGAATATTGGTCGCTGTTCACCGCGGTCTTCTCTTACGAGGACGCCGCTGACCGCCGTTGTAGATATAGAGATGTAGAGGTAGAGCGTTTCTCCGTCTTTGGGTTTTGCTAATATGAGCGGCGTGGAAAGGTATTCTTTCATCTCTTTAAATGCTTGCCCGCACTTGTCGTCCCATTCGAACCTTTTGTAGCCGCGCAACAACTGATAGAAAGGAAGACATCCGTCCGTCCATTTTAATATGAACCTGTTTAATGTCGCGACGCGACCGGTAAGACGTTGTACTTCTCTCGTGTTCTTCGGCGAAGGTAGGTCGATCAGTGCCCGTATTTTCTTCGGGTTCGCCTCTATTCCTCTTTGCGTGACTATGTATCCCAGGAATTCGCCGGAGGTGGCGCCGAAGGTGCATTTGGTCGGGTTGAGCTTCATCTCGTACTTGTTTAGTATAGCAAAGCAGGAGCGTAGGTGCGCAATGTGATCCATTCTTGACAAGGATTTGACGAGCATATCGTCGATGTAAACCTCCATCGTTGTTCCTAGAAAGTCAGCGAACATGCGATTCACTAGCCTTTGGTACGTCGCGCCAGCGTTTTTTAACCCAAAAGGCATAACGCGGTAGCAATACGTCCCTCTGTCGGTTATGAATACCGTCTTATCTCGATCGTCGGGATGCATTGCTATCTGGTTGTACTTGGAAAACGCGTCCATAAAGGAGAGCAGCTCGTTTCCCGCTGTTGCTTCGACGAGGTGGTCTATGTGCGGCAAGGGTTAGCTGTCTTTCTGACACGCTTTGTTAAGGTCGGTGAAATCGACGCACACACGCCATTTTTAGTTTTTTTCTTTACTACTACCGGATTGGCTAACCATTTCGGGTACTTGACTTCCATGATCGACCCGGCGCGCAGCAGCTTCTCCACTTCGTCGTTCACCGCTTGCATTCTCTCGGGGCCCAACTTTCGACATTTTTGTCTGATTGGTTTGTATGTTGGGTCGACGTTGAGCTCGTGGCAGGTGATGCTAGGGTCTATCCCGGTCATAGATTCGAGCGTCCAGGCGAATGAGTCGGAGTTTTCTTTGAGGAAAGCGATCAGTTCTTCCTTGATGACCCCGTCGAGCTCGTGTCCAATGCCCACACATCGTTCCGGGTTATTTGCATCGATATTGACTTGGTCCATGGACTCGTAGCATTGTTCATCGACGTGTTCGCACTCTTTTGGGATGTCCGGTCTCTTGGTGCATCCCAGCTGTAGCTGCTATAACTCGTTGCTTTTGCGAGCTTTGTGCTCTGCGATAAAACATGTCCTCGCTGCTCGTTGGTTGCTCCTCAGGGTCACCGTTCCCCTTGTTGTCGGGATTTTGACGCACTGGTGAAAGATCAAAACTGCGGCCTTAGTGGCCGCAAGCCACGGTGTACCTAGGATGGCGTTGAAGATGGGGTGCTCGTCGACCACCTGGAACTTGGTTGTGGTGACGCTCCCTTCCGCTCGGACCGGAAGTTTGATGGTCCTGATGGTCTCCACCGAATCGCCGCTGAAACCAGTAAGGGACTGCATCGTTTTCTTTATCGTTTCGTCACTAATTTCCATCTTGTGAAGCATGCTTTTGAAGATTATGTCGACCGAGCTGCCCGTGTCGACGAGGATCCTAGTCACCTCGCAATCCCCGGCAATCAATTCGATGAGGATGAAATCCTTTAATGTACCGCTGATCCCGATGAGGTCGTCTACGGTAAATCTGATCGGCTCATGTCTTATTTGCTTGCTAATTTCCGCGCCTCTAGTGTTCAGGACTAGATTTTCTTATTTGGCTATGGCGCAGATGTGATCACCGCGCTTCTCGAGGCCACATAGGATCACGTTGATGCGGCATCTAGGTCGGGGCATATCTTCAGTCCTTCCATTGTTATTATGTTGGCACGGTGGTGCCATATCCTCGTCGACCGGTTGCCGTCGCCTGTCGTCTGCTTCTCGGTTTTGTTTCGGGGTCAGTTCTGGGATCGTTCTCTGTTGGCGCGGGGCGTATACTGGTTCGGTCTGTGTTGCTTGTCGCGCCCTCGATTCGCCTGATACTTCTTCAGGAGTGTGTCTTTAAGGTGGCGGCATTCGGCCGTGCTGTGTCCTTGTCTGTTGTGGAACTCGCAGTACGCGTTCCTGTCGTCGTCCTTCCTCTGATAAATCGGGGGTTTGCGCTCTTCCACCAAATAGTTCGCGCTTCTCTTTCCCCTGTCTTGTTTTGGTTGTCCCTCGTAGAACTATCGGTGCTCGACCTATTCCTCTTTTTCCTTTGCGTGGTTGGTCTTGGCGTGTCTACGAGACATC
>OVBE01013748.1:0-12497 GCA_900406425.1 Iberis pinnata | reverse complement strand
CTAGAAAGTGACAAGAAATGTTATGTAAAAATCCTAAAATTCAAGTGTTATCAGCCATAAACCTATTTATATTTAAAAATGAATATTAAATCGAATCATATTTTTGTATTCACTCGTGTCCTAGATTTATGGTGGTTTTCCAGTTTTAGCGGGTTATATGAAGGCAAATTGAGAAATAAAACTCATACCATATTATTTATCAGGTCACCAATTTTACCATTTTAACTGAAAATTTGAATTACATTTGAAAACACTGTTTATTTTTAAAGTGGCAAACACGTTTTCAAAGAGAACTCGCGTGTCTACACGGGTATTCATTTAGTATCAAATAAAATTATGGTGAAATGGTTGTATTCAATGGTCTAGGGAGTAGATCTCAGTTATTCATCTAAATATAGTCCTCTTCATCTTCAAATTTTCTTCTACAGTGGCACACGTTAACGATTTTGTGTCATGGATCGTTCAACTCACCCGTTGTTGCGATCACCGAAGATTTTGACGGTGGATCTGCATCTTTTGCAGCTGCGACGTCCTAGGATTTCTTAGGACGTTTTAAGTTTTCATTATTGGGTTTTTGGATCTTTTGAAAATGTTTGGGATGCGTCGAGATTTTTTGGGATTTAGATTTGTTTATATTGTTTCTAGACTATTTCCTTAGGGGATTTGGTGGACCTAAATCCGGAAAAACATCATAAACATATCAAGTGAGAGCTTTTTAACAAAAAGAAAAATAAAAAAGTATGGTGATCTTGAGAAACAAACATAATTTAGTATTAAACAAAAATATATAATTTAGTACGGTTAGAAAAAATATAATTTAGGACACTGATATATTATATTATTTTAATCAAAATATGTTAATCTACTATAAAAAAAATATTTTTATAATTAAAAAAAACGAATTTTATTAGTCCATAAAATTATAAAAATTAGAGGGAAATACTTGATAAGTTTGATATCTTCTATATATAAACTGGAACGTATTTCACGTAAGTATGACACATAAGAAAATTTATAATTCATAAAATCGTAACATGTATTATTATTAATTAAAATTATGACATGTGTCAATATAGTATTTTCATATGAAAACTTTCATATTTTTAGTTTATTAATTTTCTAAAATAATTGATTAGAAAAAGAAAAAAAATATGTACTGTTCTTTTAAATGGAAACTACATAATAACAAACATAATAAGTTAATAAAAAAAGAAAAAATATTGATTTTATAATTTAAACATAAATAATACGATTCATTTATATTTATGTATAGATAATGTATACAATATTAAAAGTATAAAATTTGAAAGGTAAATATATATATATATATATATATATATATATATATGTTTTTTAAAGAGTAAAACATATAAGACTAAAAACCGTAATATGTTAATATTGATTTTAATGATTTTTTAAAAAGGAAACTAGAGATCAAAATAAATAAACATAAATTATAAGATAAAAATAATGAAATATAAAGAAGATTAAAAATATAAAATTTGAAGAGTAAAAATAATATATATATATTTGATATTTGTTTAAAACTATAAAACTGAAATATATGTTGATATTAATTTTAGCAATAGTGAATATTATCATAACTATTGTAATAGTATTAATTATTTTAGTAATCGTTTGTTATTGTATATTAAAAATTTATGTTGTTATCTCAAGTTGGTTTGTTCAACTTTTAAATTTACATGGGTTAATTATCATATTTATTTATAAGAGAATTATTTTAAAAATATAACAAAAATTCACTCTCATAAAATAAATATATGTTTTCAAAAGACTAATATTTAGCGTTTTAAACTTTAGGTAATAATATATATATATATATATAATCTATAAATAATTATTTCTCTTTACTTTTATAATCTAATTTAATTATGAGCTTTCATAATTATGATTTCAAAAAAATCTAGTGATTTACATAAATTTTAATAATTTACGAAAATTCTAGTGATCTATAAAAATACTAGATAGTGTGGTCGCGCCTTGCGCGGCCATGAAAAAACTTGAAGTGTTTTTGTTTAAAAAATTAAAAACTATAATTAATAAGTTGTGTTTAAAATTTTTTTATATGAATATACATATAAAAATCATTTTCAATAAGCTTTACAATTATAAATGGTCTACCAGATTAAGTGAACTATTATATTGCGAAATTTGTATACAAATATATAAATATTTTTATTTTGAATATTTTAAACTGTTAGTTAGTTGTGCATCATAATTATAAAGCATTATATATATATATATATATATATATATATATATATATGAAAGGTTGGGTGTTCATCTTCTCTTGTAAACAATAAATATATCCGGTAATCCTTCCCACAATATTGTAACTCCAAGATATGAAGCATCTTCTTTATCTATTTTGTTATTGTTATGGTTACTAATAATATAGAGACACTAATCAAAACTGAAAGGTTTAAATTTTTATTTGGCTAGAAAATGTTTCATATGATTTTTATAGTTATAGATGTAATATTAAATGAATTATCATATTAACTGAACCAATGTATTGCAAATTTTGTTATCTAAATCTTAAAATATTATTTTTATATTCTTAATAATTTGGACTATTAGATGTGCAATATTATTTTATTCAAAATCTTTGAATTTTTTACCTAATAAAATGTTTGGATCTTTATAATGGACCATAACATTATAATAATAACTGATCTATTTCATATATTAGACAAAGAAAATTTATCAGATTGACAAAACCGACTATAAATAAATAATTTCATGATAATAAAAAATATAATTCAAGTAATACATGATTTTTAGTATCATTGAAATAATAATTATTTTTATTTTGTTATTAACAGGTGTATTTTCGATCCTGTTAACCAGTCAGCTTCATAATTTTCAAATCGACAATTTCAAAAAAAAATTAAGTAAGAACACTGTGTTTAATATTCGTGTGCCAACTATTTTGATGAAAAATGGTATGTTTTCTTCATTTTTCAAAAACAAAATCAAAATGTTCACACAAAAAGTAGATATATAAGTTGATTAGTCACGTGAATGGCGAAGACAAAGGCGATTCTATCAACACTACATGGATTTTTGCCGGCAAAAATTCCTTTCATCAACCGATTTCCATGGCAGTTACATGCTTGGATATCGATGACTCATCCCGAAATTTTTATATTTCGATGCAAATTTGATTACCGGCGGTTATCTATTCACTTTAACCGTCGGACAGTTACAAATCACACACCAATCGAAATCGTGTTGGACGGTTTCTTTCTTCTCAAACACCGCTGATACGTAAATGTATACGTATATGGATACAATCTGTATCTCAAACCATGGAATAAAGAATCATATCGGTGTATGTATTATAATTCAATTATTTTCCTTCCCACCGATACAAACCGCTTAGCGGTTACAACATCAACATTCCGAGTAACTGTTGAGTTTAATGAACCCATCACTTTGTTCAACATCTCGACACTTACCTCTCTTTTTCTCGTCACTCACTCTTTGATATTATACACCGAAACTGTATTGTATCAGCGATTTACTTCACATCACTTACCTTATCATACAAGTAACCGCATCATCACGGTTACACTTTCTACCTCATCGTTTATTATCCATAACTCACAAATCCTATTGGCTAATATAGATCGTTATTCCCATCTTACCACGCGATCTCATTCCTTTGCTTTAGTCAAAGACTTTTATCTCCATCGTTTGATTTCTTCTTGTACCGAAAAACACACAGACACTTTTCTTCAAAAAACTCTTTAATGGCTCAGAACATGACAGAAGGCATTCAATAACTCGACTTGGGCATCAATGATCCACCGGTCCTTTTACCGATGGATGTTGTAAGCCAAGCTGTTTTTGAAAATCAACATAGTCTCATAGGAAGACCATTGATGCCGAGGAAACAAAGTTTACGCTCTATCATTGTCAATTTGCCGCGAAGTTGGGGAAACATTGGTGTCATCCGCGGACGGATACTCCCGGGACAGAGATTTCAATTCGTTTTCTCATCGGCCGAGGCACTTGAAATGGTTATTCGGCGTGGTCCATGGGCATTCTCGGACCGTATGTTGGTTATTGAACGATGGTTTCCAGGACATGATGATATGGTGTTGAATCACATTCCATTTTGGATTCAAGTCAGAGGTATACCAATGCAATACCTCAATTACGAGGTAGTGGAACGGATTGCCGATGCTTTAGGACCAAGAATGGAGATCGAATTCAATCAACAATTCGAAACGAGATTTGATTTTGTTCGTGTGAAGATAAACTGGCATGTGGATCGACCCCTTCGATTCCAAAGAAACTTCCAATTCTATCCAGGCGTTAATACTCTCCTCTACTTCAAGTATGAACGCCTTCGGGGCTTTTGTAGTCTATGTGGTCTCCTAACTCATGACACGGGAGGTTGTTTGTTACCAAATGGAGATGGTGATGACAATGAAGATGACCCACCTGAAGATGATATCGACCCTCACTCCAATGGATTTGTCCAACCGCGAGCGACAAGTAATGTGATAATCCGTGAGATTGATGATGAAGAACTCTATGTGCCGCAACCAGCGGAACCAATTGCAATGATTGAGGAACCAGGCGATTTGACACACTACCAAGATGAGATAATTTCAAGGAAAAGAAAGCATGATGATGAGGCCGGACCGAGTGCAACAAGGTCGGTCACGGACCGGGATTCAAGTGATGAAGAATCTGGTCAAAACAATGAACTCAGAGGCGCGGTGGGCCCGATACCACCAATGGATCCATGAAGACACTCGCTTGGAACTGTCGAGGTTTGGGAAATGACCTGGTAGTTCGACATCTAGAGGAGCTAATAAGACGGTTAGCTCCAGGTTTCATTTTCCTCATGGAAACATAACAAGAAGAAGTTTATGTAAATCAAGTGGTTTCTAAGTTAGGTTTTAACTTTTCTAGGATTGTGTCACCTTTAGGTCGTGGTGGTGGTTTAGTAGCTATGTGGAAACAATCTATTTTTGCTTCAGTTTTAAGTTTCTGCTCTAATGTAGTCGATCTCCATGTTAATATGAATGGGTTTGCTTTCTATTTGTCATGTGTATATGGCCATCCACAACAAGCATATCGACAAAATATTTGGAACAACCTAGAAGCTATTTCCCATAATCGAAATGAACCTTGGATGTGTATAGGCGACTTAAATGAACTAAAAGACAACTCTGAAAAAATAGGTGGACGAATTCGTTCTGAACGCTCTTTTCAAGCTTTTCGACATATGCTCACAACATGTGATTTTCGTGATCTACCACACATTGGAGACCGTTTCTCCTGGTTTGGGAAGCGATATAAATCTGATATTCAAGGTTGTTTAGATCGAACTTTGGTCAATACTCGATGGATAAATCAATTTCCAGCGTCTTTTTCTGAATTTTTGGAAGTTGGAGTATCAGATCACCGACCAGTGCTAACTAGGATTCTATTTGATACACCAACTCCACATTATAAGTTTAAATATGATGATAGATATCATTCATATGAAGGGTTTTAAGACGCTGTCTCTAAAGGGTTGAAGAATAACCTAAGCTCTAATAGTTCCCTAAATCATCAACTTAGTCACTGTCGAAGTTCACTTTCAAAATGGAAAAAGCATCATCGACTTAAATCTAGGGAGGAGATCAAATATTTTAAAAATAGGTTGTCGGAAGCTTTAAAGACGGGTTTACCCACATCAACTGTTCATGAGTACAGAAACAACTGAATCTTGCATACATTCGAGAGGAAGAATTCTGGCGCATTAAGTCGAGAAACAACTGGCTAAAAAATGGAGACCGGAACACTAAATTCTTCTTTCATAGTACTCAACAGCGTAAAGCAAGGAAAAAAATCTATGATTTAAGGGACACGAACGGTGACAGACAAACCGATCTTACACAACTTACTAATATTGTGACGGCATACTTCACAGATTTATTCACAAGTCGAAGCGATACATCAGTTTATAGTCATATTTTAATGACTTTCCGAGCAGAGTAACTGATACAATGAATACTGATCTCTCAAGACGGGTAAGTCATGATGAAATAGACCAGGCAATACTCAGCATCGGTGCAACGAAAGCCCCAGGACCGGACGGTTTTCCAGCAAATTTTTATCATCGTCATTGGGACATCATTAAGCCGAGTGTTTTTAACGAAGTTCAAGCTTTTTTTGAACAAGAGAGATTGGATCCAATGCTAAATCACACCAACATTTGCTTAATCCCGAAAACAGATAAACCGGATCACATTCAGGATTTTCGACCTATTGCTCTTTGCAATGTAAGCTACAAGATAATATCAAAGATATTAGTAAATCGACTAAAAGGTCATTTCCCATCTTTAATTGACTAAGAACAAGCTGCTTTTGTCCCTAATCGAATGATTACTGACAACGTACTCATTGCTCACGAAATAATGCATTCTCTCAAAGTACGTAAAAGAGTATCAAAGTGCTACATGGAAATTAAAACAGATATTTCAAAAGCTTATGATCGTTTAGAATGGGACTTTCTGGAACGTACAATGCAATGCATGAATTTTGCACCAAGATGGGTGCGCTGGATAATGTTGTGTGTAAAATCCGTTACGTTTTCAACGTTAATTAATGGGACCCCACAAGGATCATTTTCACCAGGACGTGGTTTGCGACAAAGAGATCCACTATCACCTTATCTATTTATCTTATGTACTAAAGTACTCAGTTATATGGTTAAGAGAGCAATACACCAACGAAAACTTCAGGGAATTAAGATTAATAACAATGGACCATTTGTGAGTCATCTATTCTTTGCATATGACTCTCTGTTCTTTTGTAATGCTAATAAAACTTCTGCTAGTGTACTGAAGGATATATTCACTCAATATGAACGGGCATCTGGATAGTTAATAAACTATTCAAAATCGGCAATCACGTTTGGATCGAGGGTTGATCCAGCTCAAAAAACTCGGATCCGTAATATTCTACAAGTACATAATGATGGAGTTACTCGGAAGTATTTGGGACTACCATAGATAATTGGCACAAGGAAGATAGAAATTTTCCGGTCAATAACAGATAAGATTCAACAACGTACTGCTGGATGGTCAAAGAAATTTCTTTCCTAAGTGGTAGAGAAATTTTATTAAAGTCCATTGTGTTTGCAATGCCAATCTATTCCATGGGATGCTTCAAGCTCCCAAAAGGAATTATCGACGATATTGTTAAGCCTATGGCAAGGTTTTGGTGGTCAATTATCTGTACCAAAACTTTAGGGAGGACTTGGATTCAGGGATATCGAACTATTCAACAAAGCACTACTTTCAAAACAACTTTGGAGAATTAAAGATAATCCTCACAGTTTACTCTCTCGACTTCTAAAAGGACGGTACTTTCGAACAACGAATATACACAATGCACAGCTAGGCACAAAACCGTCCTATGGATGGCGTTCAATGCTTTTTGGTCAAGACATCTTCAATGCGGGGTGTAATTATGTTATCCGAAATGGAAATTCTATACATATATGGAGTGACAAGTGGCTACCTACGCATCATCCAAGAGCTCCAACACCAATTCAAGAAGGCATTGAACACGGCCACACAGTTTCGAAGTTGATTATAGAGTCGAATTCCTGGAATATGGATCAAGTGAGAGCATGGATATCTCCTGATGATGCTGAATTAATCAAAAAGATTAAACTACCGAAGGAAAAAACGGAGGATATGGTAATTTGGTCATATGCTGCCAATGGTTGTTACTCGGTTCGCTCGGGATATAGACTTGCTTATGATCTATTATCACCGACACCAAAAAGTAATTGTCAATATACGTCCCAAGATTTACATCACAAAATCTGGACATTGGATATACAACCACAATTAAAACATTTCTTATGGCGTATATCCAGAAATATATTGGCAACAAAATATGAGCTCCATCAACGCCATTTAATTCCAGATGCTGCATGTCAAGATTGTGGACAAGAAGAGACGTTAAATCACTTATTCTTTCTATGTCCACATATCTCCCAGATATGGTTAGGTAATCAACCACCCAACTCTAATCTTCTTGATACAACTTGCGCATTTGATGTCAAGCTGGACCAATTGTTGACACGAACAGCACGGTTAGTTGATGACGCTACTTACAATCATCGGGAATTCTGGTTATTATGGCATATATGGAAACGAAGAAACTGTATACTCTTTCAACATAAACGGGATTCATGGGAAACTGTCATCCAAAGGGCGATCAGTGAGGCTGAAAATTGGAGATTAAATAATCCAATAAAAAGAAAGGACAAGCAAAGACAAAATATTTCATATTGGCAACGGCCACCTTTGAATTACATCAAATGTAATTATGATGCATCTTTTCTCAACTCCGTTAATAGGCCAAGAAGTGGATGGGTGTTTCGAGACGCAAATGGTGTTTATATACAAGCGGCACATGCAGTAGGTAATCAAGTAAACTCGGCACTAGAAACGGAAATACAAGCATTAATCATGGCAATGCAACATGCTTGGATCAATGGTTTTGAAGGAGTAATCTTTGAAGGTGATTGTCAACAACTTCATAACATACTCACGAACAAATCACAAAACTATAAAGTTGTGAATTAGATTCGGGACTACGAATTTTGGCGAAAGAGGTTTAAAGATGTTAATTTGCAATGGACCGCTCGAAGAAGTAATAAAGTACCTCATAATTTGATCAAATCAAATCAATGTGCTACTAATTTATATGAGTCATACACTGTAATACCAAACTGTATTTTTATCCCGTTACAAGAAGATTATTTTGTATCTACATTATAATCATAATAAAGATGTGTTAAAAAAAAGTTGATTAGTCACTAATTGTTTATGTATTATATTTATTTTATCTAAATATATACATAAATATTGGTAAATATCAATAGTATATAATATGTTGGGTCAATAAAAATTTAATAAATGTGAAAATCTCTTAAATATGTCTATCCATAATTATCCACCATTTCTAAATTTAATAGGTTTCATAATATATCTAATATGTCTATATAAACATATAAGTGTATATATTAATAAAATTATAAATAATAAAACTATAATTTTAGTGATTATTTGCTAGGACCATAAAAATTAGTAAGAACATTGTTTTCCAAAGAAAAATGCGTAAATCAAATTAAAAAAAATAATCGAGATGTACATGATAATATAATCTATTAATTTTTTATTTTACATATATTATATACTCCCACAAATAATAAATATATAAACAATGTATAAATATATATATATATATATTATATAATTTCAAATATTATGAATAAAAATTTTAAATAACAACTATCGACGTCAATATCTTATAAAATCATATACTATATTAGCATATCATAATATATTATTAAATCTTAATTTAAGAAAATGAATAATATATGCTACTAAAATATTATAATTGTTGGAAATAAATTTAATTGATTAATTTAAGCTTTCGAGAAAGATCGAAGCTAGAAATATTTATAAGTTTTTGTTTGTTCTCCCTATTTTAGGATATCTTCTCTTAAATGTAATCGATCTATTAGGTATTTATAAATTTGATATATATATATACTCACACAACCAACAAAAAACCATAAACACTTATTATTTAAGGGAACCCATCTTTTTTCTTCTCGCACAAGCTTATCTTCTCCATATATATATATATATATTTGTCAGCATCTTCTTCATATTTAACATGGTACAAATCTACATACACCTCAACATCTGAGAAAAAAATTCTAAAACAATTAGGTGAAGATGCTTAATATTTAAAGGCTAATGATTGCAAGTAGTCTTGAACTTTGTATTTTCTTTGTCGATTTAGTGATGAGACTGTTCGACATCACTTAAATGGTTCTTCCGCACGAACACAAACTATTATAATTTTCACACGTTTATTTTAACTTATATTAAATACTAAATTCCATATCTCTTCCTTTCTCATTTCTCATCTCTAACTCTATTCTCTCATTTCTCTTCTCCATATTTGTGTTGCAATCCATTTTCATTTTGTTTAATTTTCTTTATGGTTTATCGTTTGCAGTTATAATATGTTCCAAGTGGAAATCTCTCTTTCTCTTCCTCTAATTCTCTATTTATATCTCCTTTTCAATTTTGTCATGATTCACAAAAACTCTCAAAGATATCAAGTTTATTTTAAACTTTCAAGTTTGACATGTTTCGTATATGTTCAAGTTTGCCAAGCTTTACTAAAATTTTCAACTATGCCAATAAAAATAAACCTCATATTTTTCCTGGTTTCTTTTGATTAATTTGTCAGATTTTCTGAAAAACTCTAAATCTATCATGTTATATCAAAACTTTAAAATCTACCACATTTACTAAAAACTGTCAAACATATTAAGCTTTTTAAAGACTCTCAACTTTGTCATTAACAAACAAACAAAAATTCTCAAATCTTCAATATTTTCTAAAAGAACTATTGAGTCTACCATACTTGTTTGAAAAACTTTCAAATTTGACATGCTTTCTTAAATATTACCAAATCTGCCATGTTTTCTAAAATAATTATGAGTCCTCTATATTTTCTAAAAAAACTATCAAGTCAAACATATTTGTTTAAAACTATTTGGATTTAGAAACATAATAAGCAACTAACTCACTCCATCTCTTTCGGTCCATTTCTCTCTCATTCTCTTCTTCTCAATCTCTCACATTATATCTCCCTCTCAATTTGTTCATAACTTTACAAAAACTCTCATATTTAAAGAAAATTTCCGAGTCTTCTATATTTTCTAAAATACTATTGAGTCTACCATATTTGTTTGACAAACTTTCAAATTTTCCATGTTTTCTTAAAATTTATCAAGTTATCCATGTTTTCTAAAATAATTAGATGAGTGCTCTATATTTTCTGAAAACTATCTACAATAATTGTTTGAAACTATTTAGAATTAGAAATATAATAGAAAAATAAATTCACTTCATATCTCTCGGTCCTTTACTCTTCTCTTCTCCTTCTCTCTAACTATCTTGACCCATCTCTCGGTCCCTCATTCATATTCTCTATTTCTCTTCCTCCTATATATCCCTATATTTCTCTTTCAACTCTGTCACAAATTCACAAAACTCTCATATATGTCCAATTTCTTCTGAACTTTCAAATTTTTCATGTTTTTATATAATCTCAAGTTTCTCAAGGTTTCCTATTACTTTCAACTATGTCAATAAAAAAATTTTCTTAACAACTCCAAATATATCATGTTTTCCTAAAAATTTTTAAATCTACCACATTTACTAAAAATTTGTCAAACATGTCAATCTTTTTAAAACTCTCAACTTTTTCATATTTTAAGGAAAAATTATCGAATCTGCCATATTTGTTTGAAAAACTTTCAAATATGCTATGTTTTCTTAAATACTATCATGTTTGCCATGTTTTATAAACTAATTATGTGAGTTCTCTATATTTTCTTAAAAATCATCAAATTTACCATATTTGTTTGGATTTATTTGGAATCAGAAACATAATAGAAAACTAAACTCACTCTTTTGATAATTACTTTACAACAAACTAAACTATTTATAGTAGTCGTTTTTAAAATAAATTCAAAAAATGATTAAATAACTAATTTACAATAAACTAAACTTGTTTTAATTGGTTTGGACTTAGAAACATAATAAACAAGTAACCTCACTCTTTTGATAATTAATTTACAATAAAATAAACATTTTATAGTAATCATTTTTAAAGTAAAAATGCAAAAATTCAAAAAAGATTAAATTATTGGAAGAAAGTTATACTTATATTGTTTTCAATAAAATTCTTCGTACTTATTTCATATCTTCTAATTTCTTGGGTTTGTACGATGATTGAACAGCGTATGACACCACAACTGATGTAGCTAAAAAATTGTCCATAGCTATGCACATTTACCTCCATGTGTTGCGTAATACTATACAATTTTCATCTCTTTGCCTAAGTCAATGAAAGTGCTTACTCAACAGGTTTTACCGTACTTGCAGGTTTTTTGAGATTATAGCATGAAGATTTACTCAACAGGTTTATGTTTATCTAAAACATCTTTGGTTAGCCTTTTCCCTTAAATTTTTTATTCATACTCAAATTACTCGATAATATGGCATTGATGGATGGAGCTTCGATTTTTTTCTGGTGCAGAATGATCTTTTTCATGGATGGGGCCTCAATTTTTCTCTTAGATGATGCGTTGATGTAGATATTTCCCTCTACTTCATGTGTAAATCTTTGGAAAGCTTTGTTTCTATTGCCAACGCCTCAAGTTAAATCTCTGTTTTGTATATATTTTCTGATTATAGCTTGCTTATGAGAAGATTGATGTGATAGATTCACAATGAATTATCTATCGAGTGATTCCTTCCCTTGGAAATCAGGTGATTCTGCTTTTTCTCTTATATCTTTGAATGATCTCTCGACTCATAAATGTAATTTTACAAGGCGAGTAGGAGAATGCTAAATCTTCA
>OVBE01013747.1:0-12498 GCA_900406425.1 Iberis pinnata | reverse complement strand
ACTACTACAATGACATGATAGTATAATAGGAATTGACACGTAAAAATCCTACTATCACTTTTCTTCCAGAATATGCACTAATGTTTGCCACTGCTCATTACTCAATCCTCTAATGCCCACTTTATCTGCCATCGTAAGTCCTTGATTAATGACTTGAGAACCTGTAGCAGAGAACGTCCCATTTTTGAGCAAAAGTGTGATTCACACGTGCTATCTCATTTAATTTTCCTTTGCTTCTTTCTGTGTCAGAAGCATTATTGCTTCGATTTCCACCATTAGAGAAAGAGCCACCACGATGATTTCTATTTGCACGATTACGTGGTTTGTCTTCAAACCAATCCGGATACCCAATTATCCGAAAGAAACTGTCAGTTGCGTGGCCTATGCGACCACAATGACTGTAGCTCACGGTTTGATATATAGGAGTATTACGAGCTGGAGCTGCTGCTTGAACAGTAAAACTAACGGCCTCGGCTTGCTCATCATTTATACGACCCAACAGTTTTGATTCTTCATATTGAATCAATGCATTGTATGCATCTTCTATTGATGGAAGAGGAACTCGCGACAAAAGTGCAGATTTTACAGCACCATATACACTCTCATCCAATCCCATAAGAAATTGATGCAACCGATCATCTTCGCGTTCCTTTCTCACCTCTTCCATTGTTTTGGCTTGTTGGTAGTCAGCCAAGCTTCTCCACAATTGTGACAACTTTCCATTGTATGTTTCTATGGCTTATCCCTTTTGCCTACACGTTGCCAATTCAGTCTTAAGTCGGTTGACTCTCTGTCCATTTTTGACGCCAAAACGCTTTTGGATATGACTCCAAAGCTTGTGTGCATTGACAATGTGTCTCATAGACACATATATGGTCTCGTCCATCGTTAACTTCATCCATGAAACCACTAACGCAAACCAATCTTCGAAGTCATCATAATCTTCATTAGGCTGCAGTATGGAACCGTCAACGAATCCAAATTTCTTTCTAGCCTTGAGAGCTAGCTGGAAATTAGTAGACCATTCATCGTAGTTTGCACCTCGCAACAAAGGCTTAGAAACAAGAGTTCCTGGGTTATCTCCCGATGTCAAATCATACGGTAAAATAGTGCGACGAGCTTGCGAAGTTGAAGAGACGAGAGATGATTTAGTACTCATCTTATGCAGTGAATCCCAATTAACCGAAAGCTTAACCTTTGAAGTTGTTAGACTAACGGCTCTGATACCATGTCAAGAAGCTTACAACAGTTTGTAATTAGGTCTTCTTGTTCCATAAACAGAGTACACTTTGCCTTTATATTCAAGATATTCATGTTGTAAGTTAAGCTAAGTGCAATTACAATTCGAGAGCCCAAAAAAAGGTTTGATCAAACGACAAATACTGAAGAATTCAAATAAAGATTACTTCAAGCGGTTCGATCACTGTCATCATATACGTACCATTCTTCAAGCGTACAATTGCTTAATGTTATCTCCAACGTGACCATGAAGCTGAATCAATTTTTAAAAGGATTAAGAACTTGACCCATGAACAAAATCACTCCACTATTGTCTTCTCTAACCGTGAATAGAAATGGATGATCAGCTACAAAATATGGATATCGCTGCTTTGGCCTCAAAAACGAGGCTCAAAGATTCCAACAGAAACAGCTGCAGCCTCAGTCCCCTCTTCATTCACCTCAATGCAAGCTTTATGAAGTATTTCTGAGACACACAACGTCTTACCAATGGAAGGTGAATCAACCATCTCAGTTAGATTACCTGGAAGACTTCTAAACGGTGAAATCAACCCCATCTCCTTCAAAATGTATGAAGCTTTAAACTCGAAAAGAAACTTAAACTTTGGGATTCTAAAAGCATCCAATGATATACGGTGATAAGGAATATGGTTATCAAGAAATCTTGGTTGGGAGGCTATGTTGTCAAGTAGAGCAGATAATCCATTTTTATCATTTGGGAGATAAATGTACATTGAGAATTGACGTTGATCCTCTACATAAGGGAGTCGCAAAACTTGAAAACCTTCATAGCCTCTGAGGTATTGGGACTCGTAATTTGTCATGAATGGAACTTTCACACAAGTGCCATCAAGAAGGTGAAAATCGTTATCTTTTGTCAGCTTTGCGTCAAACTTTTCACTCCAAACTCCTTTAAAATAAACTACATTTGCAAGTATAAGTATGCTATTACGGATAGTGTCAATACTAGCATCATCGCCTGAAAGAATTTGTTTGATGAGTCTATTGGTGTTATCTTGAGCCCATCTATTCACTCCATCAATCACTTCGACATGCTTCAAAGAGGAATTTGCAATATTACTGTTAGTTAGGAACATATTATCTAAGAAAGAAAGATGTACCTAAATAAGGGTATAAGCAATGTTTGAATACCGGGAAATTTTTTGGATCATGGGTCGTTCTTATTTGACCCGGTTCAATCGGAATTGATAATTTTGTTAAATCTTTTTACGTATATAAAATTAGTATTATACTCGTATTATATTTGAAAAATAAACTTCATAATCATAATATTTAGATAAAATAAATCTTTATAATAATGAGTAAAACATATATGTCAAGATTCTAAATATAAAATCATTAAAAAATACTATAGACATAATAAACTATGTTATATGATGTTATATTGTGAATATGGAACTTGAAAATCATTTTAATTATTTTGTTGAATACTCTAATAGACTATTAGAAACATTGAATTTTGTTATATACCTTAAAACGTTATTATAAAATATTAAAATGTGGAACTAATGAAAAAATTGCTAATTAAAATTTAAACTCGATTTAACATTGTTCAATTGGGTCTCTGGTTCCCAAGTTTTTGTTGGTCAAATCCGAGTTTTTAACCGGTTCGATTAAATTTAGGTTTTATTATCAACTCGATTCATATACTCCTCTGCTCAAAGTTGAACTCGATCAAACTCCCGGTCCGATCCGGTTTTCAAAACATGGGGTAAGAATGTTGTAGGAGTACACGTACCTGAGAGTAAAAGTGTACTTGACTACAAGTAGCCTTGTAAGAGTTCTCCAAGAGATCTTTAAAAGAAGGCTTCAAAGGGACATTCTTGTCGATCCATATACCATTAGCCGTCATTAGCCACGCTGCAATCAACGAGGGCAACAGATTCGTTTCGGAATTCGAACCAGCGGCAATGATGGCAAGCAATATGTTGATTGATGTCGGCGAAAATACAAGGTTGCGCCCATCGGCCACGGTTGCTATGACATGCTTCACTAGTCTTACTACAACGTCACTATGCTTCTATTTTGATTTTTCCAACTCCATGTTTTTATAATTTCTACTTCTTTCCTTCTTTTTTATTCAGACAAGAAAGAGTGGTGGATAATGGATGGTTCTAAATAGGAAGAGGTAATGAATAATAACATCTTGTTTCAAAGTAAAAGTATTATAATTTTAAATAGTCATCGACTGAACAACCCCAGCACGATGACAAGGTAGATCTTGTTATAATATACTCCATGAAAATGACTACATATATAGTTGAATACTGCTTTTTTTGTTGTCTAATATATCATTTAATTTAATTTGTTATTATTTCACATATGATAATCGGAAATAAGATAAGCGAATCTAAAAATGCTGTCGGAAATTTTGAGAATAAACCTTCCACAAGCGATTCTACATCGAACAATGTTTTTGATCGACCGTCATGAGTATATGCCACAAAAACAAGTAACGGTTGCACTTGCATCATGCTAGAGAATAGTAGAGATCTACACTAGACTTGCCCTATATTAATTAATATACGTAATTTGAATTCTATAGAAATTAAAACTATACTAAATACTAAGATATCTTTGGTTAACAAAGAGGCTAACACAATCGAAAACTATTTAAGGTAATTAAGTCGAAAGTTATCAAATATATGGAAATGAAACTTATATATAATGTTGGTGTGATGGAATTGTGTTTGTAAAGCCCACTGACTTTGCTGGTTTGTCTTTTAGTATTGTTGACTCATGAGTAAAAATTCTTTATTTTTCAAAAAAAAATTCTTATAGACTAATATTATATCTTCGTTTTAATTATTTTGTAGAATCTACAAAAATGCTCTAGATTTTTGAATTAATATGTTTTAACTAGATTATTTGATAATTTCTATTCACTTCCAAAAGAAAAGTCCATTCAATATTTAAACATCAATTTTCTTTCTTCTTTTGCTTTGAAACCCTATATATGCAACAAGAGTTCCCAAGAGATTTGATCAAACAGCAGGTATTAAATATTCAAATAAAAATTAGTTCAACTGGTTTGGTCACCATCATCATATACCATTCTTCACTAGTTATTTTGAGGAAAAATATTCAAATCAAGATCGGTTATACACATTTTGTATAATTTGCCAAAAAAACTACAATAATTTTTTTTTTCTATATTGAGGTAAACAAAAATAGTTTCTATTTTTATAATATTTAATACAGTTGAAATATTTTTCAATATTTTTTGTCACACGTGTAAGTCTAAGTAGATGGATAGCTCGGGATTTATGAATTGAGTAAGATGAAGAGTATGAGCTCAATAAACCCTATAGATATATTAAGAACAATGAATCTTCAAAAGATAAAGAGAAATTTGACTCTGTTGTGTTGAGTATGCTAACTAGTTAGAATACGAGAATGAAGATGACTTTGTGAAGGTCGTTGAAGAAAGCAACGACAATAGCGCGACGTGTTTAAAAGTAAATTTGATATTTGGTCAAGTGTAATTATTGGATCACTAGTCCAATATTCACATATTAAGTCTAATCCGAATTTGATCCATTTTCTAGAAACTCTCTAAGATCATCACCCACCTACTCCAAGTAAAAAAAAATTAGATATTTCTTACAACTATATAGATTATTCTTATACTTTCTTCTAGATATTTGGGAAGAATCTCTAGATTTATAAATAACAAGATATATTTTGTACTTTGTAAGCTATATATACTTCAACCCCATTTTCATTTGTCATCAAAAAATTTAGGAGCTCTATAGGTAAATTTTTCTCTTCTGGAACTTTTTTTTCTCTCCTATTTTTAAGCACTTTCTCCATCACCTATTGGACTGGATAACATCACACTAACTCATAACTCAGGAAGGAACGAGAAATTCCAGAATACCAAAGACCAATTCAAGAAAGACTTTCTGGATCTGCATAAAATTAAAATTCGGAAAAGATATAGTGAAATTCATGAAGAGTGGGCGTTCTGAGTCTTCCTCAATTTGCCTACATATACAAGGAAAAGAAAAGTCACATTAAAGTAGTGTTGAATGTTGTTCTCCACTCCTCAATTTGAGTTCTTGATATGTGTATTTGTTGTAAATCCTAAAGTTCACTCTTTAAATAATTTGTATGCAAAACTTAAAATCAATCTAAGAAGTTTTCTTCTCTTTCATATTCTCTCTTGTGTTCATCATTCTTCATTTTATCTTTCGTCTTCCTAAAATCAACATGATATCAGAGCTTTATGTTTCTTAGACTTATTTTCTATTTTGCATTTCAATGTTTTATCTCATTTTCTAGTGTAGACATATTATTAAAACTCCATGGATATGAGAGATTTCTTGTTGTTCCAATTATTCTCAAGAGAGTTCACTATTAGTTTTGGCCAAGGACCATAAAAAAGTATTTGGTGGTCGTGTAATTTGGAGTCATGTCTTCAAGACTCAAGCTCCGAATGAGTAGGTTAAATATGGTGACCAAGATAGTACCATAGTTGCATAGAACAAATGGTTCCAAGAAAACCAAATGGTGCTTGGAATAATCCAAAGTTCTCTTGAAGTATTAATCTTTGAAGCTTACTCCTACTACGAAACTTAAAAGGAAATTTGGGAGACCTTTAAAAATGTTTTTGGTAACCCCCCGCAAATTCGAGCAGAGTCTTTGAAATCAAAAAGGCAATCATTGACCTAAGGCAACACGATATGGACTTCACACAATACTTTGACAAGTTTATAACTTTAAAGACTAAAGTTATGATGCTTAGACCAAGTTTAATGGACCCAACTGCTCTGAATGAAAGGCGTGAGCAAGAAAAGGTGGATGGACTTATATTAAAATTCAATCCAACCTACAATGACATCATCAATCATATCTTAAGGAAAAAAGCTTCTAAGCCTTAAAGAGGTTTGTGCTCAAATCCAAAAAGAACAACGCTCACACGACCTCTTTGGTGGCAAATGAGAGTTCGTTTATACTATAAAAAAATGAATATACAAAAAGGAAGATATGAAGGTGTTGGTTTGTGATCATTGCAAAAACAAAGGCCACACCAAAGAAAAGTGTTGGATCTTAAACCTTCATCATAAACCAAGCAAATTCAGAAAGCTAAGAGCAAATTTCTCTACTGAGGTGACCACTGAGCAAGCCATTCCTTCACACATTCTAAGCAAGCCGAATCTTCTAATACTTCAAGGAGTGAGAATACAACGCTTTAGTTGATGGAAAAGATGAGGTGGTGTAAACATATGATCTTGATGCACTCATTAAAGCCTTGAAAGAGGCTAGTAAAAGTATTTAGTAACTCCCTTCATGCATCAAGCACTAGTAGGCCACTAGTTGTAGATCCAAGAACGTACATCACATCATATGATTAGTGAGTCAAGCTTAATGAAAAATATAGAATCGACTCTAGGAACTATAATCATAGCAAATGGATCTAGATACATGTTAAAGGCATATATAATCTTAAGTTATTTGACTAAAAATTAAAAGCTTTCTACATGCCTACATTTATTTCTTATTTGCTATTCGTAAAAATAGCTACATCTGATCTTAATTTTTATGCTACATTTGAGTCTAATGATGTGCATACTCAGGATATTAAAACTTATAAGACACTTGGTACAAGAGTGACCAAGAATGACTTGTATGTGCTACAATCAGCAAGCTAAACTCCCCTTTATCTTATTCTTTTAGTTATATTCTTACTCATGTTAATGATGTTATATGTCATGATACATTATGACATCCTCATTCTCGTGATTTATGACTATTGTTAAAACGATGAATTTGAGGTGTGTAAACTTGGTAAGTATTGTAAATAAGTGTTTGCCAAGTCTTCAACAATTTATGAAATGTGTTTTGAGTTAGTACATTCGGATGTTTGGACGTCGCCATGTGAATCTAGAGAACACTATAAGTACTTTGACACATTCACAAACGAAAAATCAATATATAATTGGCTAACACTCCTCCCATCTAAGGATAGATTTCTTGAGGTACTCAATATCTTTCAAACTTACGTAACTAACCATCTTAATGCAAAAGATTAAAATTTTTAGATCAAATAATGGTGGAGATTACAAAATTCATACCTTCAAGAAACACTAAGGAAAGCATGGGATCATTCACTAAACTAACTACCCATACACACCTCACATAAAATGGGGTACCTGAAAGAAAGAATGGACCTATGATGGAGGAATCTAGATATATGATGTACCACAATAAAGTCCAACATAAGTTCTAGGGAGATGAAATTCTTTCAACAATGATACTTTATCAACATGATCCCACTATTGATAATGTCTCTTCTTTTGACCAAGTTTGGGTCAGACTCGATTCTGGAAAGGTTATCCTCCACAGCGAGTTTCCGGTAATTCCATGCCGTGTAAGCCTCCAGGTTGATTTCGAAAAAATCTTTGTGCTTAATTCAATAGCTTCCTTGGTATAACTAAAAACCAAAAAACCCAGACCATCAACAAAGAAGCAGATGATTAGTAGATGAACCGACGATCCTGTAACTATGATCAGTAACAAATAGGTAAGAGAAAATATAGAGACGATTGTACATTTTGGCATGGTGATTAGACATGAAATGAGACTGGAGAGACCAGAGCTTAACGGTTTTTTGGTTGTATGTATTTTATAATGAAATCACGAGAACATAGAAACAAGCTGGAAGCAAAGAGCGTGAAAACTATTTTTCTTGGCTACTCAACAACTTAGAAGGGGTACACTTGCTATGTACATAATCAAGGGGTATTATGATGAGAGGAATTGAGACAACCTCAAAGATTTATTTCATCCATCCTCATTTCGTGCCACAAACCTCGGAATCCTCTTGGAAAGTCTTGGAGTAATCCACCTAAGAAACAAGTGGAACCAAGGACTACAAGCACACAATAAGATACTAAAGAGAATTTTTCAACTTGATTATGCGGGAGGCACAAATGTAGATGGACCAGAACTTCAAGAAAGAGAACCAAACGTTCAAGAACAAGGGAGTGGTTTAATTATCCATGATCAAGGTGAAGCGTCTCAAGAAGAAGAGCATGATTCTAAACTTGTACACCCATTAGTGAGAAGTATTTGAAAGACATCATAGTGGACCAACAAAAGGGTTTACGAAACAACAAAGCAACATCTCGCCATATTCAAGCGGTTTGCTCTCTTGATCAATTCCCTTTAGAACATCAAGTTTTTTGCTGGAAAACTTAATCAAAGATAGGTTCCAAGACCTTATGAAGAAGCCATATAATATAAAGTGTTGAGAGAGGCAATGGGTAAGAAATACAAAGCTATGGACCTCAACTATACTTGGTTTCAGGCAGTTCTTCCCAAAGGCAAGAAGGATGTGAACTCATAAATGGATATTTACTATCAAGTACAAGAGTGATGGGGAGATAGGGAGATACAAGGGGAGGCTAGTGGCAAGAATGTTTACTCAAACCTATACAGAAAACTATCTAGATGAATTTGCACTAGTAGGCAAGCTACACACGGTAAGAGTCATTCTTTCATTAGCTACTAACCTTGAATGAGATCATTGGAATATGGATGTCAAGAATGCATTTTCTTAAGATAAGTTTGTAGATGAAGTATACATGATTCTCTCCACTTGTTCTTGAATACTCAATCGCGCTAGTGAAGGCTCTTAGACTCAAAATATCTATCTATAGGATGACACAATCTCCTATTGCTTGGTAAGAAAAGCTTAGCTCCACCTAACGATAAAGAATTCAAAAAATCTGAAGTTGATAGTGCTATTTTTTTTTTTGTGCACCAAATTTCATTGAAAACTAGAATTTTTCTGTTACACACTCATTAAGAGCTTTTTTTATAAAAGATCAGCTTCTTCGTTGGAAAAATGAGAGATAGCTGAGAAACTAACATAAGGTATTTCACTAGAACTAGATTTGATGTTTGCTATGATCCCATGAAGTTCTTTTGGAATTCCTTCCTCTGTTAAGGCTTTGATTAGGACTGAAGAATCCGATTTGAAGCAGACAGAAGTGTAACCTTCCCTAGCTGCTTGTTGTACTGCGCATCTTAGAGCTAAACCTTCTGCTACTAGAGCAAAACTGATATAATTAGCAGATATTTAAAAAGCTTTCGGCATAGATGAATCAGAGAAGAAGATCCTAGCTAATCTCGCTAATTGCTTGTCTCCTTGCCACGCCGCATCTGATTTGCAGGTAATCTCGTTGCCAATAGGATTTCCTAGTGTTGGGCCCTTAGTAGCGGGATGAACGGGCAGTTGGTTATCTTGCCATTCTCGAGCTGCTCCTATGGCCTTTGTGACTGTTTGTAGAGGGCAAGTACTTCGCTTCTGAAATGTAGTAATGTTACGGGCCAACCATATGTGCCACATTATCCAGGCTGCTAAACAAGTGCTTGTAATTCCGGTTGGGGGGAAAGTCTTCAGAGGTCGGACCGCTTTCCAAAACTCGGACACAGCTACAAAGTCTGATGTGCAAGGTACCTGCAAGGGGGCATTAGACTAGACCTGTTTCGCAAAATCACAGAAAAGAAATAAATGCTCCAATGATTCCAGCTCACCGCATCTAAGACACGTTGGATCAAGTCCTATTCCTTTTTGTGCGAGAATTGCACCAGATGGTAGTGCCCTTTGAAGCAATTTCCATATAAATAGATTAATTTTAGGTGGGGTTTTGAGATTCCTTACCTCATGTATCCACTCAATATCTCTATTGCTTTTCTGATTAAAGCCTGATTTTCTAAATCTATTGCAGCACGGTAACCTGACTTAGTACTGTAAGAACCTGTCTTGGTTTTTACCCAGCTTTGTTTATCTTTAACATTAGTCGAACTTGGGACAATAGCCATCATTTTCTGCTATTTAAACTTCAAACTAAAGGAGGTTTTGCACTCTTCTCCTTTAAATGATTTTAACTATTTAAGAGCTTTCCTTTTTCTCATAACTTTTGTTGATGGTTGACTTTTATTTGAATTTTTGCTTGTTTACTTATTTGCTAGATTAGTTATCAATCAATTAAACTCTCAAATAAGTTTAAGTAGTTTTTGGATTCTCGTTGTAACTATCCCAAAACTTTATGTAAATTGATACTCTAATTGCAACAAGTACTTAATTATTTAGGTTTTCAATAAGTTATTATAGGATTTTGAACTTGGATAAACTAAGAAAATCATATGCAAAGAAAAAACTCTTTAAAACATTTTATTGAACACCTTTCTGACATAAAAATTAAGTATTAGTGTAAATATTTTTGTGGAATTAATGCACAAAAAATAATGTGATCTGTCAAATAATGTTTTTAAAAATTTTGATTTTAATCATCCGTTCTAAAATTAAAAAGGTGAAATATTAATCAAAATTTTAAATCTTTAAATTAAACTAAAACTTTTGAAATAGATTCTTTTTTGGGTAATTGTAACAAATAAACATAATATATCCTAAAATTAACTAAATATCATCACACCAACCTACCCACACTCCCTCTCTTCCCAATATTTCATAAATGCATATTTACCCTTTCTCTTTCATTTCTTCTCTAACTCGCTTCTTTTTTTCTCACCCCCTTTCAGTAATATACTAACTACTTTAGATATACGGAAAACTGAAATTTATATTTTTGGTAAAGGGTTTATATTTTGGGGTTAGGGTTTATATTTTGGATTTATGGTTTATATTTTAGGTTTTGAGTTTTTATTTTGGGTTTTTGGTTTGTAATTTTGGGTTTTGGGTTTTTATTTTGGATTTAGGGTTTATAGTTTGGGTTTAGAATTTTTATTTTGGGGTTTAGGGTTTATATTTTTGGGTTTTGGGTTTATATTTTGGGATTTTATTTTTATATTTTGCGGTTTTGAGTTTATATTTTGGGGCTTTGGGTTTAGATATTGGGGTTTTTGGTTTATATTTTGGGTTAATATTTTGGATTTTTGGTTTATATTTTGGATTTTGGGTTTATATTTTCGGGTTTTGAGTTTATATTTTTGGGTTTTGGGTTTTTATTTTCGGATTTTTGGTTTATATTTTTTTCAGTAGTCCGACTATTCATGTGTTTATATTTTATTAAACAAATTTATTATTCACTATTTTAAATATATAAATCCGTTTTAAATCATTTTAGTCATGTTAGATTCATAAAAAAATTATGTTCTTTTTATGTAACTTTGTGATTAAATTATTATTTTACATGTTTTTATTTGTCAAAAAAAAAAGNTTTTTTTTTTTTTTACATTTTTTTTTTTTTAAAAAAAAAAAAAAAAAGGATGAAATTTAAAAAAAAAAAAAAAAAAAAAAAAAATGAGGGAGAAAGGGAAATGAGTAACACTTGAAGAAAGTGTGTGTGAGAGATAGGTTAAAAATGAGATAAGTTGTGCATAACTAAACCAAATAACTAATTATACAAACATATGTACATTTACATATTATTAAAGTAATGTATGTTAGGCAAATTAACCCCTCGTTTTTAAGCCATTTTAAAATAGATTCAAAACAAAGATCTTGAGTACCAACCTTATAAATTTAACTTTTAGACACAAAATGCTAAAAAGGTGTTTAACTATATGTATGTATAGTTTCATGTATATCAAAGCTAAAAAATTTATATATAAACTTTCGTCCCGGGACGAGCAATATCGGACAATGTTCTTATCACCCATGAGGTCTTGCATTCCTTGAATGTATCGGAAGCGGAGAAGACGTGTGCTATGGAAATTAAAACCGATATGTTAAAAGCGTATGATCGCCTTGAGTGGCCTTTCATCGAGATAGTTCTTAAAAAACTCGGATTCCATCAAAAATGGGTGGATTGGATCATGAAATGTGTTTCGACGGTTACATATTCCTTTTTACTAAACGGTTCGGCCCAAGGATATGTAAAACCGGGAAGGGGTCTCCGACAAGGAGATCCGTTATCTCCCTACCTCTTCATACTTTGTAGTGAAGTTTTATCGGGATTATGCCGTGCCGCCGAAGTAAAAGGAAACTTCAAAGGATACCTAGTCGCAAAAGGGAGCCCAAGAGTAAATCACCTTTTATTCGCGGACGATACAATGTTTTTCTGTGGTACATCCCCAAAGTGCGTTAGAGCTTTGAGAGAGATTCTGAACATGTATGAAAAGGCTTCCGGCCAGTTCATCAATGTTCAGAAACCATCAATCACTTTCTCCAAAAAAGCAAACGGAGCCTTGAAAGCAAGAGTCAAAAATGCTCTTAAAATCACTAGAGAAGGAGGTATGGGAAAGTATCTAGGTTTGCCCGAGCAC